>JAAMXJ010000048.1:0-248966 GCA_019693375.1 Asterochloris erici
CTGAGAAAGTTGAGGCAGTGAGGGCCCAGCGCATACAGCAGGCGCGTGGGGCACAGCCACACCTGGCTGTCCACCCTGTAAGCACAGTGCGAGGCATGACGGCTGAGAAAGTTGAGGCAGTGAGGGCCCAGCGCATACAGCAGGCGCGTGGGGCACAGCCACACCTGGCTGACCACCCTGCAAGCACAGTGCGAGGCATAACGGCTGAGAAAGTTGAGGCAGCGAGTGCCCAGCGCATACAGCAGGCAGACACACTGCCTGCAAGGGCTCAGAAAGAGTGTGGGACCAAATTGTGGTGCGCACACACAGGCTGACGCCAGTGCTGGATGCCAGCAGCATGCCCCCCCTCCCTTGGGCTTTCTGGAACAAGCTTCATCTGCCTGGCCACTGACAGATGATGCGGCCCCACCTGAACGGCAGTAGCAGGCCCAGCTGGGCAAGGTGGGCTGCAATGCCTGCCTCAAAGCTGGAGAGGTCCTGCAGCGGGAAGGGCTGCCCTGGGCGCCGGAACCCCAGCTGGAGCATGAAGGTCATCAGGGCAGACAGCTCGCTGCCTGCAGGTGCCACGTCGTGAGTGCAGTGCGGGGAGCTGCAGCGCCTCTGCCTCAGCTCTGGACCCCGCAGTGGATGAAGCAGTGCCCTGACAGGGAGCTGACGCAGCTCCCAGCAGGGTGGGCAGGCATCCCCTGGAGAACCGCGGCTGCAGCCAGATGACACGTGTCAAGCTCACCGCGCTCTGCAAAGTTGTGCTGGCCCGCAGCTCACATGCAATACAGTGTCATGCGCACTGCCACCAGCCCACAGCTCTGCCACTGTGGACGCGCTGCAGGACTGAAGCACAAGGGGCCCACCAAGTATCACAACAGGGCTGATGCAATCCACAGGCACAGGATACCTGCCCACAGGCTTACCACTGTGAGCCATGTGGCAGATCCCGCTACTCTCCACAGAGGAACAGCATCAAGGAAGAGGGTGCCCTGAGCACCCAGCAGAGCTGCCACTTCACAAACACATACCAAACACATGACACTTGCGGGTGGGGCACGTGGTCAAGACGGAGGCTGACCTGACCGCCGGGCTGCGCTGTCAATGTACTCCCGCAGCAGAATCCACAACTGGTTGTACGTGTCCAGCAGCAAGAATTGAAACCCAGTCTGGGTCACTGTCCTTTCTGCAGCCACAGCAAAGCAGACTCCAACTCTGCAGGCAGCTGTGTAGAGGGTGAATAACTCTCAGCAGCAGCCTTGCGAGTGCAGCAGCAGAGCCAGCTACCCCCATTCTTGGGCGTGACACTGAGACAGGCCGCAGTCAAGGCAACCCTGGAGCTTTCTCAGGCGCCTAGCTGAAGGCCAGATGCAATAGCCAGGGGCAGTGTGGTTGAATGCTCTGTCAGCTGGCCCAGACAACATCTGCTTGCCGTCTGATGACAGGCCTGCCCCTTGCAACAGCTTATCAATGGCAAGCGGCCTCTGGTCGAGCTCCCTGGCAGCAGCCTCCGAAGGTGGCACTCCAGTGGGTGTCACTACGTACAGCAGCAAGGCCTGCAATGTAGCACAGGATGGGCTCAAGACGCCGACTACAGCATGCCTGTAGGCTGGGCTGAGGGGTGCACGACCAAGGCAAGAATCCAGGGTTTTTGGGAGCACTGCACACGCACTTTGCCATCACGCGCAGTTGACCAGCAGGTGTCTTGAGCTAGCCTGTGGGCCGGATCTGCACGGTTTGCTTACCTCCCAGCTGGAGGTGGCATGCATGTCCAGATCATCCGGGCCAGGAGCCGCAGCCAAAACATGATCAGGGGGCACCTGCGGGGACATCCAGGTGTGATGCAGATTCCCTGATGTAGCCACCAAGGCATGCCCAGCATCAGGCTGCTTATAATGTACACCTCACTGGATGCCACCTGCCAGACATGCTTGATGCACACAGTCCATGTGTCACCTGTACAATGAAACTTGAAGCGCCAGACTGTGCAAGCTGCAGCTGATGCTGGAAGCCCTCGTGTATTGCATAGGCTGCCATTCCTTGCCTGCACAGGAGGGGCTCTCGCTTGAGCCTGATTTCAGAGCAGTGGCCACGCGGAGGCTCAAGCTGTTTGCTTGAGCTGCACCACTGCTTCAAACATACCTGCTTTGCTGAATAGTGATGGGCTTCAGGAGCCGCAGCTGCTCCAAGCGACTCATGGCTGTCTTGTGCTTGCTGCTGCCCTCTGCTGTGCACCATGACTGCAGATAGTCTGCAGGGAGAGCCAGCCGGAGCATGTCGTTGACAACCAGCATCAAAGGGACCTGCCACAAGCAAGCTTGACTGACCTGCAGGGATTCCAGGGCAATGCAGAAGCCTGAACAGGTACTGTTTGGCCAGGGGAGGCAAGCAACGCAGGATAGCTTGGCAGACGTATCGACTCTGGTACAGCTCATCCATCATGGTGCCGCTGAGGCCCTCGATGTAGCGGGCCAGGTCCATGGTGAAAGTTGTGGGAAAGACCAGCTCTTGACCATAATTCTCATTCGGCCCAGACTGAAACCCAGAACCCCTGCTACTACTCAGCCTGCGTGGCGATGCAATTACTAGATCTAAGAGTGGCAGCACTTCCGAGGCATTGACCTGCAGCACAGCCAGAGCCCAGCAAAACGGGCTTGTGAGGGCCTGCTCCTTTGAGGGTAAACGCAGTCACCGGATCTAAGGGTGCTAGCGCTCCAGGGGCATTCATCTGCCGCACAGACCTGCCCCTCTGAGACACCTGTGGTACCGTGCTGCCATACAAACCCAGCAGACTCCACCCACACAGGGCGAGACTGCAAGGATCACAGGTGATTGGGGGTGATGGCTGCATGTCAGAGCAGAGCAAACTGGGTTTCCATACATGTTGGCTGATTCCACAGCATTTTTTTGCAGCAATGCCCCGTTTGGTGCAGCCATGTCTGGGTGGGCCAATTCTTTTCTCGAAGTGCTACCCACAATGCATTTCAACGAGCAAGGTAGGCACCACAGCGGTTGTGAAGCATGATGGAGTTGTCTGGCATGATCTGAAGCACTTCCCTGTCATGCACAATGATGCAATCGTACCTGCAGTGTTCAAGAAGATGGAGGAGGCTGCCATGAATGGCCAGCTGGAAAGGGTGCAGGAGCTGTACAACTCCCTGCTCGCAGACGGGGCCACAGGTGCTTGGTTTTACTCATGGCATGTTCCCATCTGAGGCGTAACTCTGCTTACGCATGACTCTGCAGATGAGATAGGTGGTGCCACTGTAGCCGGCGAAGCTGCAGAATGTGGACACCCACACATCTACAATGGCTCATTGAGCAGAATCGCAAGTTCTTGGAGCACAGCTACGTAGTCTATTTTGCCGCATTTGCAGGACATCTGCACAACCTGCATGCATGGCTTCAACAGCAGCCCTATCTTGAGGTGTGCAGCGCTGCACTGGTCTGAGACTGCCTTGGTTTCAATGCATGACCCTCCCAGTCTCTATCTGCAGATGGTGTTTCTTTTTGGTTGTGATGATGGGAGAAAGGGCTTCAACCAGGCTGCTGGCAATGGTCACTGGCACATCATAAAGTGGCTCAGGGAGCAAGACCTGCCATGCGAATGGTCTTTCAAGGCTTACGAGCGGGCTGCGGCCAATGGCCACTTGCACCTCATCCAGTGGCTGAGGGAGCAAGATCCGCCATGCCCCTGGGAGCTGCCGCCATATCGTGATAACAACATCTTCTGGGCAGCTGCGGGGAAAAATCAGCTTCACATCATGAGGTGGTTCTACGACAATGGCTTTCCTTGGAAGGAACATTATGGCACTCAGTACATGCAGGCTGCAGCTGAGGTGGGGGACCTCAAGGCAACTTGATGGGCCCAGAGTCAGCATCCCCCCTTTGCCATGGATGAGACTGTCTGTGAAGCAAGCTTGTATCTCAGTGTGTTGCAGTGGCTGCGCACACAAGATCCTCCCTGTCCCTGGACTGATGATGACCGACTCTATGCACAGAGAGCCATCTTCATTCAGGAACGTCTGATCCTTTGCGGGCTGACAGGAGAACTGGCAATCATAATCACAAACACTGTCTGTGAGATTGAAGCACTTCAATGATTGCGTTGCCATTGCATTTGAGTGTCGCAAACCTGCTGGCCTGCCCTAGCCTATAAGGTGCTGCTGAAGACAGGTGCACATGCGGGCAGTGAGGCACCCAGTGGCAACGCAGCATGGCCAAGCTTCCAGCCCAATCACTAGGCCTTGCACATGGTGACGCAATGTTTGAGGCCTCTGCCAACAACCAGCGCGTGCCGCCCCACTGCCAGCAGCACTTCTCTGAGGTGATCAGCCCAGCAGCACTGCCATTCCAGAGGTTTAAAAGAGGTGATCCATGCAGGCAGACATGCTGGCACCAGCAGCATTTGGTGTGCAGGCAGCAGCAGCCACAGCAGAGAATTGTCTATAGATGCAGCACTGCCTCACCTGGTGGTCATGTGCATCACCAAATGGCAAATCAACAACATGCTTCAGAATCCCCTGTTCCTGGCTGGTCAAAGTGAGATTCGCGTGACAGGAGGCGTGTGCGTTTTAGAACTGGCAGTCGCATCACAAGCCGTTTACGGGGCCCTTTGACTGTTGAGGGAAGGTGAGCCAAGTCCTCTCACCCACGGCAGGCTTGGGCATCTTGAGGCCTCTACAATGCTGAAAGGATGGCGAAGCCACCCAGATGTCATTTTGCTGATCCTCATGCAAAGATGCCACAGAAGCTGCATGCGCCCGGATTCCTGGCTGCGGCAGTTTCCAGCCTGTATACATTGCGCTGCAGTCTTGCCTTGCCTGATCATGTGCACAGATGGCATTGCTATTGAGCCACCCCCAGATCTGGCCTGCAGGGGGAACCCACACCTTCATCCTCCACAGCTGGGCAGACAGGCTCATGGCTGGGAACAGCAGAGCGACCCCTCTGGTCTTCCTTGCTGGCCTGGCTCTGTGCATTGTACACACTGCAGATGCCCAAGTTGCGGCACCAGCTCCTTCGCAGATGCTCAACCCTGCCGTCCAGCTGACCACAAACATCTCCAGCTTTTCCAATGGCGTGAACGTCCTTGTCTCATGGACTGGAGTGCAAAACCCAGGTGGGGCTGAGTGAGAGCTGAGGCCAACTGGTTGATGGGTCACTTGAGGATGAGATGCCTGTGCCCCTCAGAATCATCCCAGACACCGTGTGCTGCAGGCCCAGCTGATGCCGTTGGACTCATCATGCCCCCAGGTATGGTGCTCATGCAGACGCGCTCTTGCGGCTGGGTGGAATCCTGTCCACAGAAAGTCACGAGCTCTGCTTGTGCAGGGGTCCCCATGAACACAGTCGCTGTGCCCCTCAAGTACCGCTTCTGTGCCCAGGCAGCCCCCAACTACCTGACCACAGGCAACGGCACGGCCACGTGAGTGGAGGATGCCAGTTGCCGCGCGTAAAAGATGCCAGCACCAGCTGGCGCGGATTACAGCATCCAGGGTTGCTCCCAGCAGAGCCGTCACCTGTTGCTGCTGGAAAGGGGCAGGCCTACAGGACAGGCAGCCTGCCTCCCCTCAGACCTCACTCTGCTGGTGCTGTCTGCTGGCACCACCTGTGCCCAGCCAGTTTTTGTGCCCGTCTGCACAGCATGTTGACATAATCAGTGCTGTGCAGTTTCCGCCTCCTAAATCAGCGGGAAGACGTCCAGTTCTACCTGTTCAGCAACATCACCAAGGCAGGCAACTTCACAGACGGCGCCGTCATTGCGACGTCCCCAGTGCTCACCCTGACCAACCCCAATGAGCCCACAGGCGGCCACCTGGCATACACAAACGTCAGCGGGTGAGCAATATGACCCTAGCATGACAACAGTTGCAGGAGACGGGCCACATGAGGCTGACTTGAAGGGCAGGGCGCACTGCTGCTGGCTGCTGCTGGTGTCCCAGGCAGGTCCTGTGCTTTGATGACCCTGTGGAAGGGGTGAATTGTCCCTGTTGCCTGCGCTGCCGCCCAGTGGAGCCCTGCCTGCCAAGGGGTGCAGCTCCTGGAGAGGAGCCAAGCGTCTGCAGCTGCACAGTAGAGCAGGGCCAGCTGTGTCCTGCTCAGAGGAGCTGCAGTGCTTGCAGGGCAGGAGGTGGTGACGGGCACTGCTGTGCCGCTGTGTGTGCTCCAATTGGCCCAGTAAGGTGCCCGTCTACATCCTGCCAGCCTGCGAGACAGTCTTGCATGTCTGCAGGCAGATCTCTGTGCAGTGGAACACCAGGGACGCTGGCACACCCACAGTCCAGTACGGCACCACACCAGCCCTGGGGCAGAGTGCCACTGGGAAGACCTCCAGCTATGGTAAAGGCTTGGCCTTGTCTATTGCACCAGTCCACAGCCGCTAGGCTGCTCAGGGCGGGTATCAGAGGCACGCTGCTCCTGCATGTGCTGTTTTTGCTGGTCTCAAGCCTTGCAAGGCAGACTGCGTCTTGCAGTCTGTCAGAATCTTTTCTCCAGTCCTGTGCAGATGTGTTGCAGGCATCTCTGACATGTGTGGCGCGCCCGCCAACACACACGGTTGGATCAACAGCGGAACTCAGAACAACGTGATCCTCAGCAGCCTGCCGTCCAACACCCTTTTCTACTACAGATTTGGGAGCCCTGGGCAGGTGAGCCTGCAGGGCACCATCAGGAAAAGGGTGTTAGCAGCGGAGCCCATGTGAGGCCCTGGGAGCCAGCATGGGCTTGGGATGCAGCAAATCAGTTAGGGACAGCATGTCACACCCATGCGAAGACAAGGCCCACAGAGATGAGTGGGTTCAAGCTGGACTGGAGAAGCCTGTACCCTGCTGTGGAGACCTTGACAGCCCTGTAATGCTGGCCATCACACTTAATGCACAGCAGCTGCAGGGGCTCCATAGTGCCAGGGCAGTGACAGGAGATGCAATGGCATAGCAGCTGCGCAGCATCTCAGGCCTGGCCAGGGAGGAGCGCGATCCTTCAGCTGATCTGGAGGCTGAAAGCTCAGGCAGCTGCAGCTGCAGGATCCAAGTGTGTGGGACCGTGCTGCATCGACCCTCTTGCAGCCAGTCCCCTGATGGCTGCAGCAGGATCAGCAGCTGCCCCTGCTGTCAGGCGCTGATACTGCTGCAGAGGCTTGAATGCACGTCTCCCGTTGTCTGCCCTGACTATAGCATTACGGCAGCACAACATTGCACAGTGGGCCCATCCTGCCTGCAGAACTTCAGCTTCAGCGCGAACCAGACCTTCACCACGCCCCCACCAGTGGGGCCCAACTCAACTGTTTATGTGCTGGACACAGCCGACATGGGGCACGCAGAAGTGGACGGCTCCAATGAGTGGGAGGATGACCGCCCCCAGAGGTGAGGTGCAGCCATTGCAAATTAGGCAAAATCCAAGCTTGGCTGAGGTTGGCCCTTGAGGCTGCTGGTTATGCTTTGAGGATGGCTGCACTCAGAGTGCGCAGCAGCTGAGGCTGTTGCAGAAGTTGCTGGTAGGTTCTTGACAGCGGTCAGTGTGGTGCCCTCTTTGGGGCACGCCTGGGACTGTCTGCGGAGACATTGGCTGCCCTGAATCGGGATGGCCCCTCTCTCTGGCCAGGTGTTGTGTGCCCGCTGCTTTACGGGTCAATGGCACCGGGTAGCTTGGTCTGAAAGTGCATTGCACTGGTCGTCCCAGCATTGCTCTGCTGCTGCCACACTTTGTCCGAGGTTCAGTTGACTCAGTCAGCTCAAGTACATGATTGGGACTGCTGCAGGCTGTACTATGCGCCTGGCAGCATAGGTGGCATCGAGTCCAGTATAGTGAATATGTATGGGCAGAACGGCCTTGAACAAGGAGTTTCAGTGGACATCAATGCTCAGCTCGTAAAGGAGCTGAGCCACAGCCCTCCTCCCAGCCTGCTGTGGATGAATGGCGACATCTGCTATGCTGTGAGTTTGCTCTGTGAGCAGCTGCATCCACACTGGACACCAAGTTGCTCTAAGTCTGGCAGTGGGGCAGCTGTAAATGCAGACAGTGGCAGCCTGCTTAACTTTCTATGATGCCCACAGCGCTGTGTCTGCTCTTGATGTCTCTGCACACTGATCTGAGTGGCGCACAGCTGCCAGCCCTTGCATTGTTCCCATAGTGGCTGCTGCTCTGCACCAGGCTGCCAGCTCAGCCACCACACATGTGTGCAGTCACTGTGTTGCCTGCTGCATGCAGAGGGGCTTCGAGACCCAGTGGGACGTCATGCAGGTGGGGACTCTGTTCGTTCCCAGCCTGTGGTCAGTAGAGGAATGTAAATCGCATAAGGCCTGCACTATCAAAACTTACACATGCACCTTGCTTGAACGAGGGTCTCCTTGCATCCTGTGTGGTGGTGATCATGCTGTGACCTTCAGGTGAAGGCAAGTTGAAAAGTTTCCTGCATCCTTATCACTGGGAGACACCTGCTGCACACAGCACTTGATTGCCCTCATCACGACACTTTTTGCTGAGCTTTGTGCCTTTTGCTGCAGGATGAGTACTCCACTGTCAGCATGCGAGTTCCCACCATGACCACAGAGGTGAGCTTTGCAACGCATGAAAGGCACCGTTCATGGGAAGAGTATGCGCTACTGAGCAGCCTTATCCCATCGGCTCAGCTCCTCTCTCACTTGTCCACAACCTGCCCTGCAGGGGAATCATGAGGTGTGCCTTGCCTTCGAGAGGGGCCCAGGCTGCCAGATGGGCTTACCTGTGACAGCAACGTGCTTCAGCGCCACGCACTCTGCGCACCTGCTGGGCGTTCTGCATAGGCTCTGTGCGGCAGCCCTTGTGTCCCTTGTGCAGACATGTGCACCATGCTTGAGCGGCAATAACTGGAAGGTGCAGTCTGCCTGCATGTCACAGCCCAAGAGCATGCCTGCAGACGGACTGGCCCGGCCTGCGCCCTGCCGGCGCCTCTGACCGCTTCAAGAACACCGCCACTGACTCAGGTGCGTGCCCTGGAAACATCACCAAGCAACCTTGAGTGCACCAGGTCCAGCCGCCAGCCAGGGCCAAGACCAACTGGCAAGCCTGCTAATGCTAGCTCGTTCCTGATGTGAATAATTGAGCTTTTCTGGTGCTGGCATGCACTGCACATATCTCAGCTGGGCAGGCGCCCCTGTGGCATACATCTTCCAGTTCTGTCCCACCCAGGCCTTGGCGGTGCTACTGTACCTGTCATGGAGAGTTCTCCATCACATCTGCCATCATTTGCCATCATCTCTGCACTGTGCTGCTACAGGCGGCGAGTGCGGCATTCCCACCTACTCACGGTTCCAGATGCCCACATCGACTTTCCTTGGCTACTGGTACAGCTTTAACCTGGTGGGTCCCAGCGCTGCGCCCACTCAACTGTCTGGCCCTTGTGTAATGGCGTAGCTGCAATGTGGGGGGCTTGCAGTGCGTGTCCCAATCGCCTGTCTGGCCGACGGCATCTTGTCCTCTAGGCAGACTGCAATGCTGCCAGAGGCAGCAGTCATGCACTCCTCATGGAACTGTGTGTCAGCTTGGATTGCGCTGCCATGCAAATGATTGTCACTGCAGCATGACAGCATGACCTCTGCTTGCAGGGCCCCATTCACAATATCGCGATCAGCAGCGAGCTCGACTTCACCGCTGGCTCCCCCCAGTTTGACTTTGTATTTGCCGTGAGTCCCAGCAGTGCAGCAATGCACCTGCGCCTGCACCTGAGCCCTGAAACCCTAAGGATGTTGGGGTGGCACAGCGCTGCGAAGATTGCACTTGAGCACCGTGGGTCTGCATGCCCGGCTTCCCCTGGTGCAAGCGGCTGCTGTGTCCCGTGGGAAGCCGCTGCAGCGCGCTCAACTGCCTGCCGGCCAGCAGCTGCTGCATGGGCAGCCGCACCAGCATGCGCCCCTTCCTCACCTTTATCACCCTGCATAAACAGTGTGTCTGCAGCAATCAAGGTGCCTCAACAGCTTATGTTCTTTTTGCTGTGCCCTGCAGGACCTCAAGTCTGTGAACCGCTCTGTGACCCCCTGGTGAGTCCAGATGTGTGGACGCGTGTCGTCCATGCAAAGTGGGCTGCAGCTCTGCGCAGCCTGCTGGTGCACACCACTGATGGTCTGTGGAATGCTGAAAGCAGCTCCCTGCAGATCCTGCTGGCACGGCCCAGCACCTGCACCACTGCAAAGCTTACCACAGACTGCCCAGATCCTCACAGTCTCACGCATGCAAACCCAGATGCTGCGCTGCCAGCAGCTTGCCTGGCCTCCCAGCTTGAAGGGCTGTTGCACATGTCACCTGCTGAGGGGCAAAGGTATGCTGCCTGCAGGGTCGTTGTGCACTTCCACCGCCCCGCTTACACTTCCACTCTCGGCTCTGGGGACATTCAGGAGGCTGCCGACCTGCGCTCAGCCTACGAAGATGTCTTTGTGGAGTACCAGGTTTGGAACTGGAGCTGGTGGGGTCTCTTGTGGGGCTCAGACTTGAAAGCATAGCATGCATGGCAGCCTTCCACGGCATGGCGTGGCACAGCTACAACATGTCTGGCAGCAGTGAGGCAGCACTTGAGCAAAGCCCCGCTCGCATCCACCAGATTGGCTGCTGGTTTGCCGTCATGCAGGCTGCTTCGCTGAGTGCTGGAGGCAATTTACTCTACTCATGCCCACCTGCTATGCAGGTGGACATGGTGCTGTCAGGGCACGTCCATGCCTACCAGCGCACATGTGAGCTGGTTGCCTGGCGTGACTGCCTGGGGTTATGCCACCTGCCAAGCCTTGGCTGCTGATGTGTGCCACACCTTTAGCATGGCTGCTGCAGAGATGTGTGCCCCGCTTGACGTCCCTCACATTCAGGAACTGCCTGGAACGGGATGCTGTGTATGTGCCAGAGGAGTCTGCTCTCGTCTGTATCTTCATTTGGCAGCAGCTTAAGCTGTCCTAGTGTGTGAGAGCACATGCTTTTGTTGTCCTGCAGGCCCTGTGTACAAGTCGACGTGCATTCCAGCAGCAGCTGACGGCAGCCAGCGTGCCCCTATCTACATCACCAACGGCAATGCAGGTGAGCAGCCTACACATGCTCAGCATCACTGAGATGGATATGTCGAGAGGAGGGTTGCCACTATGCTGCTTCATGATCATTGTCAGATTATCTGCAACAAGGCCAGCAGAGGTGTGGACATTTTCTGCTTCAGACCTGAGATGCAGTGCTCTACAGGCTTGCTGTGCCTGGCATCTGCTCTGGTTGTGGACGCACAGACAGTCCCCTCCTGTGCTCGCAAATCGGCTTTCAGGTATGCAGACACTTGAGGCCTTTTCTTTGGCCGTGTCGCAGGGCAGTGGCTGACCTATACCCTGCAGCCCAAGCTGCAGCCATTCATGATGGCTACCTCCCTGTCTCACGGCTACCTTAGGTACACTGTCAACCAAACCGCCCTTGCAGCTCAGGTGAGACACTTTGCCCACGACTCCACCTGGGTACCTGTCAGCTGCGCCATGTCCAATGCTCACCTATGTCCCACTTTGGCAACTGACCGGCATGGTGCTGAAGAGGGATTAGCCCAGGTTGCTTGGCAAGGTGGCAGCACACCTGCACAGAGTCAACGATCACCGATCACCTCTCTGGGCTGCCTAGACCAGACTTTCAGCGGACCCTGCTCAAGCGTTCCAGGGCAGTGTCAGCCCCTGGCACTGTTCCTGAGGGACAGCCAAATTGGCCAGCTCCCTCAAATCTGTTTCTGTGTTATGCAGATGGTATCTGAGACAGGCGAAATCTTTGATACATTCCAGCTCACCAAGCCTGTAGGATGGACAAACAACGTGACAAACCAGACCACCTTCGCCACCAACTTCCAGTCCACTTATGTCCCGTCAGCAGCTGAGCTGTATGGCTACACAGGGTCCACTGAGGCCATTGCTGCTATTCTGGCAGTGGTGGCTGCCAACCCTGCCAACTATACCAGCCTTCAGGTGAGTCCTCTCTGATAGGTGTGAAGCAGCACTCAGGCACGGATGTCTGGATATCTTTGGAGCTGCACTGTGAGGTGTGCCGCATGTCATGGCGACCATGCATGATGGGGAGCAGTAGCTGTCTCTGTGCGTATGTGCTTCGGAGTGAACTCTGAAGTCAGTGTGAAGCAATGCTCACGGCTTCCCACATCCACCCTGCAGAATGCGACGCTGGTCCAGGATATCAATGTGCCAGACAACCTTGCCAACACTATCCAGGTATGCACCCTGCATGAGCGATCTGCCTGACACCTGCCCCACCACTGCAGAATTGTGTGCCCTCAGCCAGACCTGGCTTGCATGGCATTGTACCACAGCTTGCAATCCGTAACGGGTCTCAAGCATTATGAGGCAGGACTTGCTTAGGCCCAGCAGTGCCCAACTGGCAGCCACAGCCTGACCTGGGCCTGTGGCGTGCAGGTGTTGGCTCCCACCTTCCCCATCTTCAGCCAACTGGCCAACAGCAGCAGCCTTACATTGGAAGCCAAGCTCTTCATCACCCAGGTCCTCATCCCACTTTCCACACTGCTGCCCCAGGTCAATGCAGCCAGCACCACAGCCAACCTGATTACCCCAGGGCCCGTCTCCTCTGCCTGAGTTCAACTTTATACTCAGTCCTCAAATTGGTGCATGCAAGGCCTGTTATTTGTGATATCAGAAACATGACCATGACAGGTCGCTTCTGCATATTGTTGAAGTGTGCCACATGAAACTCAGAGCCTGTACCAGTGCCAGCCCACCAGCACCATACCATCGATGTTGTGCATGCAAGCAAGAGCTTGTTTGTGAGATGCACTGCACTGTGAGACCAAAGGATAAGTGTTCTTGATCAGGAGTACGTTCATGAAAGTTGAACATTTTCAGCTTGAATGTGAACAGCTCATGTGAAATGATGACATCGAGGGAGGGGCAGGCCAGCATTTTTGCTGCACTCAAATGCAGCCTAGGCCAATGGCATATGTATCTTTTCATTCTCTGCTTCAATTTCACAAACAATTCTTGTGATTAGGGCAGCCTCATCTCTTGTCAGCCCGCAACGCGTCAGACATTCCTGAATGAAGATGGCTCTCTGTGCATAGACTTGGTCATCATCAGTCCAGGGACAGGGAGGATCTTGTGTGCGCAGCCACTGCAACACACTGAGATACAAGCTTGCTTCACAGACAGTCTCATCCATGGCAAATGGGGGATGCTGACTCTGCGCCCAATCAAGTGCCTTGAGGTCACCCTCCTGCGCTGCCGCCCGCATGTACTGAGTGCCATACTGTTGCGTCCAAGGAAAGCTGTTCCCATAGAGCCATCTCAAGATGTGCAGATGACCAGAGTCCGCAGCTGCAGAAAAATCATTGGTTGCCTTGTATGGCAGCGGGTCCCAGGGGCAGGGGGGATCTTGCTCCCTGAGCCACTGTATGATGTGCAGGTGTCCTGCGGCTGCAGCAGAATAGACTACATGGCTGTGCTCCAAGAACTTGGGATTCTGCTCAATGAGCCATTGCAGGATGTGCAGGTGTCCTGCGGTTGCAGCAGAAACAAACGCGCCGTCGTCCTCGAAATCTTGAGATCCTGGTCCCAGAGCCACCGTAACATGTGCAGGTGACCTTGCCCTGCAGCCGAGCTGGCCACTGGAACATACATTTGCCAATCCTCATCTGCAGAGTCACGCGTAGTCAGAATCATGCCTCAGATGTGACCATGCCATTAGTAAATCAAGCGTTTCCTCGGCCGCGAGCAAGGAGTTCCACAGCTCCTTCACCCTTTCCAGCTGACCGTTCATGGCGGCCTTCTCCATCTTCTTGAACACTGCAGGTATGTACCTTGGTATGTGACAGGGCAATGCTTGAATGCCTGACAACTGCTGCTGTGCCTACCTTGTTCGTTGAAAGCACTGATTGCTTTCTCGTCCATGGCTGCTGCACACTCAGCGAGACATCACTGCAACAGAGTTGCTGTGGGGTCAGCCAACAACAAAAAGAAGCCACGTGAAATGAATGCTGTTCTGACATGCAGAACCCCCAAATCACCTGATCCTTGCACTGTCACGCCCGTGGACCAAGTCCACAGGGTATGGGCAGCAGCATCGTGTTACAGGTGGTCTCAGAATTGTGCTGGAGCCAGGCTATGCTGCAGGTGGTTGCCTCAGGAGCTTGGGCACCTCAGATCCAGCTACAGTGTTTGAATCTCCGGGGGGCAGATCCTGAATGCCGCCGGAGTGCTAGCATCCTTGCGTCCGGTAGATGCATTGGACCAGCAGGTGTTCGGTTCAAACCGGCAGATCAAGAAAGGAAATCTGCACAATCACAAAACTCACAGCACACTTTGTTCCCTGAGGCCATGCTGTTATGAGTTTGACTCATTTGAAGTGCGCCAAGGCACAGCTGATGCTGGACATCTGCCAGCCCATGCCCTCTTAGTGCCATGCCTGCATAATGCCGCAAACGGCTGCCATAGGATGCAGTGCTGTGACTCGTGTGTGCTGGCGTGTCCCGGTGCACTGCCAGCATTGCTGCCTGTTGGCAAAACTCTTCACGCAATCTCTGCAGTCTCTGCATACCCCTGGGACACATCCAATTTTGAATGGGTCCAACACTTGTTGCAAATGGTAAGATGTCTCTGGATGTGGGTGGGGTAGCCTGCTGGTGTCCAAAGCCTGCAGGGCTGATATCCTCGCCTTGCCAGCTGAGGTGCATGCGCCCCCAAAAGCTGCCAGCCTGCTCTCAATTTGCAAGCATAGTGGCCCGGCCTGAAACAACAGGTGGCTGTTGTTTGCGCTTTTGTGCCAGCTCAAACATTGCGTGTCTGCCCCGTGTTAGAAGGCCAGACCTCTCATGAGATCAGACCTAGGGCTCTGTTAGGTCAAACTCTGTGGTGCAGCGAAAGTCTTCGACAAACATGACTGCCATGCTGCCTACCTCTACACGCCCCACTGGGCTGCCCTGCACCACCAGATCTGCAGCATGCCCCCGTTTGGCCAGCAGGAGGCAGTGCAAGGTCAGGGCTCAGGCTGCAGCTGTGGAGACAGTCACCAAGACCAAGGTGCCTCTGGAGCTGGAGGAGGGAGACCTGCCCCTGAACACCTTCAGCCCCAAGAAGCCATTCAAGGCCAAAATCAAGTCTGTGGAGCGCATCACTGGGCCCAAGGCCACTGGGGAGACCTGTCACATTATCATTGACACCAAAGGAGACATCCCCTTCTGGGAGGGCCAGTCCTATGGAGTCATTCCTCCGGTGAGCCTGCAGATTGTCTCCTACATCTGGCATTCGGCTCGAGCCCTTTCTCGGCTGGCACTGGGGCCCGAATGTGGCCTCCTGAGCCCGGCCCTCTGAGGTGTCCTGCTGCCCTAACAGCAAGGGATCGGTCCGGATTCCGGTCGTGCTGCATCTCGCCAGTTGTCCCAGGCAGAAGGCACCCCCAATGTTGAGCAGCATGAGGGAGGGGAGGCCTCCTGCATGGCCCTTGTGGCATGGTGAACCTCATGGCCAGCCCCTGCCGCCGCCCTGCAGGGCACAAAGATCAACAGCAAGGGCAAGGAGATGCCCCATGGCACACGCTTGTACTCCATTGCTGCCAGCAGATACGGTGACGAGTATGATGGCAAGACCACCAGCCTGTGTGTTCGCCGTGCCACATTCTGGGACTCTGAGAAGAATGCTGAGGACCCAGCAAAGAAGGGCATCTGCTCCAACTTCCTGTGTGATGCCAAGCCAGGCGATGAGATCACAATGACAGGTCTGTGCCACTCCAGGCTGCCGGCATGCATGTACAGTGCTTTGCCGCCCTGGCAGCCCTGCATATGCTTGGTGGGGCAGACAGTTGTGTCTGTGCGTGTCTTCCTACAGCTGCTCAGTGCTGGGAAGCTCAATCGTTCAACAGTAGGAGTGTCTGGCCGGCCTGGTGCAGAGGTCAGCGCCTCTAACCCAGCTGCTGTCCGCCAATCTGAAAGCCCCACCGGCCTGTTGTGTGCAGCTCATTCCAGCGCTCTAGCCTTTGTCCTCCACCTCCTGCTCATGCCCGAGGGCGCCCCGGCTGATGTGGGCTGCAGCAGCAAGGTCCTGCTCGTGTGCGGCCATGCTCACTAATTTTGGGTCCTGCTCTGCAGGTCCCACCGGCAAGGTCTTGCTGATGCCTGAGGACCCCAACGCAGTGTTCATCATGGTGGCCACGGGCACCGGCATTGCCCCCTACCGTGCCTTCTGGCGGCGACAGTTCATGGAGGACCTGCCGAGCTACAAGTTCACCGGGCTATCCTGGCTGTTCATGGGCGTGGCCAACTCGGATGCCAAGCTGTACGATGACGAGCTGCAGAAGATTCTGGCCACCTACCCCAAGCAGTGAGTGGAGCTGCCTGCTGTAGACAGAATCAAGCATGAGCAGCAGCAGGCTCTGTGCCTCAGACAGGGGTCTGAAGCTGCCGGCTGTACCACAGGCAGTGCTCTGGCTGGAGCTCAGGCTGCTGGCAATCAGGGGCGGGCAGTAGTGGAGCAGGTGGATGCTGGGGCAGGTGACGCTGCCGGGTCTTGAGCTTGAACTGCTGCCGCTCGTGGGTTCTTGCACTTTTTGGCCCAGAGAGCAGAGCGCTGGTGCCTGACTGAAGCCTGTGCCCTCAAGCATGGGCGGTTGGTGCTGTCCCTGGCCATTTCTATGGCCTGAAGCGCTCTGTGTTGACTGCCGAGTGTTGAGCCAGCGGGGGCCTGGCAACCGCCATCACATAGAGGGTGGGAGAAAGGAGGCGACCCCACATGTCACCGGCAACTCTGCCCGGCGCGCACGGCAGGTTGTAGCCAGGGCAGGAGCCAGTCCAAATGGCTGGTTGTCACTAGCTTAGCAACTCCTCTTCCAAGCAACAGAATAAGTTTTGCTGCTGGGGGTGGGCCCCTCTCACAGGGAGGAATGCCTGCCTGCAGGTCTCCTTTGGCAGCGCACTGCTCCAGGCCAGGCAGCACAAGCCAAGCCTGCCTGTGACATATTGCCCAGCAGTCCCAGGAGTCCTGAGCTTGCATGCCCTTCCCGGCCGCAGGTTCCGCCTGGACTACGCTCTGTCTCGGGAGCAGCAGAACAAGCGGGGCGGCAAGATGTATATTCAGGACAAGGTGGAGGAGTACGCCGATGAGGTGTTTGACCTGCTGGACAACGGAGCCCACATCTACTTCTGCGGGCTCAAAGGCATGATGCCAGGTGGGGCTGGTGCATTCCTGAGCAGAGCAGAGAGCAGCATGGGCTGGGGGGCTCTAAGAGCTGTGCAGGCAGGGTCTGGCAGTATCTGGCAGAGTCTTGGCAGGTTGGAGGATGGCCATCGCAGCTCGGCCTGTTGGGGTGCTTTTGTGAGTGTCATTGCTGCTGTGTAGCAGTCTCAAAAGGGGGAGGTGGCAACAGCATGGCTGCAGACCTGCCTTGCTGAATGTATCCTCACCATTCCCCAGGACCCTCCCCAAACTGCCCAGAGTTATCTGGTGAGGGGCTGAATGCCAGGCCTGCCTCCCCAAACAAGTGCTGCTGCCAGGGGCTGGGGCGGTGACGCACCTTAAGGAATAGCAGCCAGGGCGGGGTGTTGCTGGCATCAGGCCTCCCTGGTGCAGAAGGTTAGGCTGGAGCTTATGAGTCGGCATTATACATGGCAGTCAATTTTTGTCGGGATGTGCCTCGCCAGAAGAAGTGGAGGCTGTTGGCCTGTTCTGTGCCCCTGGCATGCAACCTGTAGCCACCAACAACCTGACTCTTCTGGAATCACAGATTGCAAGACTCCTTCACCTGCAGACATCAGCAAGCTGCCACAAAGCCACGCTGAGCAACAAGCAAGCTGTGCAGGATTGCCAGTCTTACCATCTCCCTGACTGCCACCTGAGGGATCTCAGGCTGTCACAACTAATTGTGCCAGCTTCAGCCCAGCCGGTATGCACCTGAAGGGCCTGCACTAAGGCTGAACCAACAACGATGTGTGCAGCTCAGCGAAATGATTTGCTGCAGGCATCAACGAGATGCTTGAGCGCGTGGCAGGCGAGAAGGGCATGAAGTTTGACGACTTCCTAGGGAAGCTCAAGAAGAACGGCCAGTGGCATGTGGAGGTGTACTAGACTAGCAGTCAGCAAGTGGAGAGGCATGTGGCATATGCCAGCCCTGCCCCTTGCAGACTCCCCCATGCGCATCCACTAGTACTCTGGTCCAGCCTGTCTTTGGGCAACCATGCACTTGAGAAACCAGTCCTTTGACGTCCTGCTCTGCTTGCAGCAGTAGCGACTAGTCCCGCAGCTACTGAAATTTTTGACGAGTGCCTGGATCAGGCATTCTGAACTGTTTGGCCACACACACCATCCTGGAAGCAACAGCAGTGCTTAGAAGCAGGGCTCAGCCTCATACCTGAACATGCAAAACACCTGGCAGGACAATGCAAAGCTGAGTAGGAAACCTCTGTCCCCACCTGCGAGCCGGGCTGAAACGAACTCACAGCGCAACGCTTCAGTTGAAGCTGCGGTCCAGCTGAACTGATGAAATGAGCAGCTGCTGCCTTTGGTGGGCTGAGAGGCAATGAGAGGGCGAAGGGCCCGACTACAGAAGGCATGAGCAGGCGGCTTAGCAGTGGAGCATGCCAAGTTATGCTAGCACATCGCATGCGGCGTGCTAATGCCTCAGCATGGACCAGAGGGCTGCCCTAAATCACAGACCTGCAGTTGCTGGAAACGCAGCTAGCCCGCCAGATGCAGACCACATAAAGTCTCGCAAGAGGCGATTTGCGGCTCTGTTTGGTGAGTCTGCCGTACACTAGTGCCTCCCAGCCCGACAGGAGACACAGTGCATTCCGGCGCTTGACTTGTCCCATCAAGGTGCTGCACATATTGCGGCCAGCTTGGCTTGCCATTAAGGGCATATCTATGGCACTGAAACAGGCATTTGCTATGCAAAATGCAGTGCTTGGTTGATCTGCGTGAGGAGTGCCTCCCTTCCTGCAGATAAGTCTGCAGCAGATGACTCCGCAGCTCCGGCGTCTCAGGCCCTCAACGAGCAGCTTCAGCCGCACCAGGCCCAGGCCCAGCATCTGCTTCTGCGGGCCACACCCCCTGCTGCTGCAGCTCCTGCATGTGGGCTAGCGGCAGAGCCATTAGCCCAGCATGGCCCTGATGCAGCTGTCGAGCCATTGCTCACAGGTGTGCAAAGTCTGCGGACAGCTGTCATTTGATGCGCGGCGAGTACCTGACTGCAGCTGCAGTGCTTCCACTGACGCCAGGGTGTGCCCCAGGGCTGAAACGTCGTGACTGCCACGCGGCAGTCTCCACTGCTGACCCTGTTGCATGTGTTATCTCCCGCCAGGCAAAGCACCTAAGACAGACTGCAATGTGGCTGGGATACTTTACCCTATGCACAGCAGTGCTCCTCCCAACACTGCCTGGCTTATGTCAGATGGGTGCCTTCTGACTTCCACTCTATGCCCGGCGCTGCTGCTGCTGACACTGCCTGGCCTACCCTCAGATGGGCGCCTTCTGCAGGGCCTGTGGAGAGCACACAGCTGCTACAGGCCAGAGCAGAGCTGGCTGAGAGGGCAAAGGCACAGGCGCTGCTGCAGGCGGCAGCTCGCGCAGCCATCCTCAAGCACCAGGAGGCACAGGTGGGGCAGTCTGGCAGCACTCCACATGCTCATGTTCAAGTGTCTGGTCAACGCACACAGCGTCTGCAGCCATATCAAGAGACACACCTGCAAATGGACCACCTGTCATGTCTCTTTGGCAGCCCACCCAAGGGTGCACTGTACATTGGGTGAATCTGAGCCTTGAATGTACAGCCAGCTTGGCGGTCTGAGAGTCTGACAAGTTCTGGCTGCAGGGGCACCTGGCAGCCTGCAGGCAGCAGAGAGCGCTTGTGTTGGGCAGCGAAGCGTTTTCCCGCCGGGAGTGGAGCTGGCGGGAGCGGGGCATCCCGCACGGCCCCTTCAGCCTGGCAGAGCTGTTTGACCGTGTGCAAGGTGGGGCACACAGAATGACACATGAGCATCTGTGTGGCGTGCCTGCTTGTGCAGGGTGTCAGGGCCAGGGCACATGCATACAAGCCCTGCTCAGTGCTCAAGCCAGTAGATGCTTGCTGGTGCACATGCAGGATGCTGCACATCATTGTTGTCTGAGTGGGATGGCCCTTCTTGTGGCTGGCAGGCGCTGTCTCCCTGGCATGCACAGGTCCTGGTGTGTGCCGCCGAGTGTGTCATTGCTTGTTTGATGAGGGGTAGGCGCAAGACACAAGAGTTTGCTTCGCGTTGAGGAAGGCCGCATGCTGCAGTACAGCCCCAGTTTTGTGTGGGACAGCCAGGAGTCACTCCCGCTGTTCTTGACGTACAGTGAGGAGGACCCTTGACGGCAGCCGCATCCTCATGTACAACAGCTCTGGCAGCGTGGTGGTCAACATGCAGGCCAAGCTCGCGCAGTTGGGCCTGCTAGCGGAGGCACAGACCTCACTGCAGCAGGCTGCGGGTTTCGAGGCCCGCACTCGGAGTGAGGCTGCACAAGCCCACCAGCAGGTGACCCCGCAGCACCATGCGCATGCGCATAGAGATGCATTGCTGCAGAGCAAGGCGGCCTGCAAGCTGCTGACCTCCACCACAAGGTACCCACCTGCAGAGCACCTCAGCATGCTATCAGTAGCGTGCAACCCTCTTGCACCTCTGCAGAGTGCACTTACGGGCCTGTGTTTGCCAGAATTGTTTTGAGCGGGCTCTCTATGTTGAGCATTGCTGCTTTTGCTGCTTCTTGCTGACAGTGCGTTGCGTTAGATTGCAGTGTCCACCAGATGTTATTGGTAATGACACTGCCAATTTTGGAGATACTGCCGTCATGCAGTCTGATGTCTGGCCCCTACAGGCGCAGCAGGCAGCAGCAGCACGGGCTCTGGCTGAGGACGCAGTGGCTGCCAGGCAGGCTGCGGATGCACAGTGGTCCTGGCGCGAGGGCAGCTCTGCCAGCGCAGCACAGGTGGCTCAGATGCTCTTCTCAGGCTTCCTCCAGGTGTGATGGTTTGGCTGCCTGGCACTGCAGCCTGGCTGAAACCTGGTCTGCTTGAAAAAGCTGTGCTGCGGCACCATGCAGGGCATCTGCCGCCTCTTTAGGAACACAGAGGCCAGCCATCAAAGGGCCTCTCTCCAGAGTTCACTAGTGGCTCCCCACCTGTGCTGCATGGTGTGCAGGCTGGGCAAATGCTGACCCCTGTGGGCCATGCCTCAGCGCCATGCCCTGCCCAGGTCATGGTCCTCAACATCCACAAAAAGCTCAAGGCCATGCAGCAGCACAGTGCAGGTGTGTGCAAAGCTGCATGCGGCCTTGCTTGCATTGTCAGTGCTGAGCAGCAACCCTGTTCAGGCTTTGCAGCCTGGGCAAAGTTGCTGAGCCATCAGTCCTTTAGCCTGCTAGAGTCAGCCTTGCTTTGCTTCATGACCAATGTACAGCAGGTCCTGCTTGCCTGCAATCTGAACCTCGGTGTCAATCTGGGCTGATGCTGTTGGCCCCTGCTGTGCATGCAGCAGCCACAGAGGCTCCCGCCGCCATCAGCCCGCCTGCCCTGAAAGCCAATGCGTTGCCAGCCTGCAACATGAAGGTGCTGTGCTGGGGATACTGGGACGGCACTCAGACTCAGGCGAGCCCTGCTGCAGCTTGCTCAACGCCTTGCAATGGCCGTCAACTCACACTGGACGACTCTGCTGTCGCATCAGACTTGCTGGCAGGCGAAACACCTGCATCTGCATACGTCCTGGCTCTGACCTTGCCATGAGCCTGAGGCATCACCAAGCGGCATTGTGATCCACAAGAGGCACTCATTGCTCACCACATGCTTGAGGCCATACCCATGCAAACTGTGCGGCCCGTCATTGCTCCCAGCCTCTGCCGCTGCAGGGGCCGTTCTCCCTGCAAGACCTGGCGAGGGACTTGTCAGCTGGCCAGGTCTCCTCCGAACTGCAGCTTTACCACTTGGCAGCCTCCACAGAGGTGTTGTACTCCCTGCACCAGCTGCTCGGCCATGCTCAGCAGCAGCAAGAGCAACAGGGGGCAGGTGGACAGGCAAATCAGGCTGCTGCACCGGGGGAGCCCTTGGCGCTGCAGGCGTCGCTGCCACAGCAGCCGCAGCTTGCAAATGGGCATGTGAGGAACGACCTCACAGCAGAGCGGGGCCAGCAGGCAGAGGGCTTGCCTGGCAAGGCAGGTGCTGCCGTCAAGCTGGCTCGACAGGGGCTGCATGAGCCTGCCCAGCCTGTTGGTGGCCATGCCCTGGTCAAATCAAACGGCCTGGAGCGCTTAAGCGACCACCAGACCCGGCAGCAGAGCGGCTCAGCTGAGCCGACGGAGCCCTGCGGCACCTGCCCACCTGATCAGGTGCTGCTCAATGGGCAGCAGGGAGCACCTGGGAAGCAGCAGGCCTCCCGCCCAGCGGGGCTGGGGCATGCTCCTGCAAAGCCTGCCCCAGGACCCCAGCAGCACCAGCAGGCTCAGGGCGCCCAGGGTGGCCAAACTGCGGTCTTCAGGGCCTCCCGCCCACCAGGGGTGGGGCTTGTGCCTGCAAAGCCGGCTCCAGCATCCCAGCAGCACCAGCAGGCTCAGGGCGCCCAGGTTGGCCAACCTACAGCCTCCAGGGACCAGCAGGCGATGCCAGGAGTCATGGACGTGAAGGCAGCGCTGGCGTCTGCACGGTGAGCATGGAGAGACACGTCCGACGCCCCAGGGCTGCTGTTGAATGTCACCTGTGTGGGACACTCCCTGAGTGCCTGGGTGTGCATCAAGGCGTCGTGCAACAGTCAGAGGCCAGGAGCTGCAGAGGTCATACTTGTGTCGTATCATCCTCCATGTGCAAGGGTGTGCACCAAGCTGTGTATTGCCCCATGGACGGGAGCTGCAGAGCTCAGACCTATGACTTGCAGAAAACGTGCCGTAAATGTCACAATGCTTATTGGCTCAGGATGACAGCAATCCAACTTCTCAATCCTTACTATGCTGAGACAAGTATGCTGAGAACTGGTCATGCTAAGCTGAAGCCTTTCACGCCACCCATCTGTAGATCCGCTGCAACTGCCTCCACACTGCGCCTCCAGCGAAGTGCTGCTCCTCCTGGCATGTGCTGTGCCATGCTGCTCAACGTCATGCCGTGAGTTTCTTAGCGTGTTCGTAGGAAGCCCTCTCAGGTCATGCATGTCTTTGTCAAATGTCTGCATGAGTTGAGCTGAACCGCCTGATGCCTATGATGGCTTCTGGTGGGATTGCCCGGCTGCTGCACTGCCGCATATGAATCTGGGCACTGCTGCTTGCCAACTCAGTCCACAGCTGCTTGCTGCCCAGCAAAGACTTTGTCGGCATGCAGGGGAAGGCAGCAGCAGCACAGTCTTGGGGCTGCATGAGTTGCTGTGTGCTGCGACTCGCCAGTCTGGTTGCCAGCTGCATGCCAGCCAGCAGCAAAACGCTTTCTGTATTGTCCCGCAGGGAGAGGCAGCGGCAGAGCCGCGAGGCTGCAGAGCGCCAGCGGCAGGCCGAGGCCAGTAGGAAGGCGCAGGCTGAGCAGGAGCGCAGGGCCCAGGCGGCTGCTGCCCGGGCAGCGTCTGCTGCCGCCAAGGCCAAGCGGGAGGCTGCCCGGGCTGTCGAGGACAGGCGCAGGTCCGTGTGGTACCCCTGTTGTGCCCCGTGTGCCATGTTGTCAGTGGTAGCATGTGCTGTTGAGCAGATGCTGCCAAGGCTGGAGAGGACAGGTGCAGGTATGATGGGCATCCCAGGGCAGCATCGTCAGATTCCCAGGCTGTGTGGGGCGGCTGCGAGGCCTGAGAATGGTGGCGCAGGTCAGCGAGGCACCTGAGTGCTGGATCAGACCGGTTCTGTCCTCGTACATTGGTACACGTCAAGCAGCTGACACCTGGAGTGTTGATAGGGGTGAAGCCGCTGTGGGCGCTTGCGGCCGTTAAAGAGGGGTGTGGGTGGGGTGGGAGGGGCCTCCTCTGGGCTGGTGACACAGGTACATACCATTGCAACAAGCTTAAACGGTCATTGTGGCACGGCAAGGTCTCGAACTGCGTGACGAAGCCATTGCTGTACGCCTGACGCAGTGATGTGTGGCCTTCTGGTGGCTCACTTGAAGTCTGTGGTCTGAGCCCTGCTGTGGAGCCACTGATACTTCTCAGGATAGGCTCCTTTCTATTGCAGGCAGGAGGCAGAAGCGAGCAGGCAGCAGCAGGAGGCGGCGAGCAGGGCTGCTGCAAAGATGGCTCGCATCTCGGCCGGCGCAAAACATTCTGGCAAGCAGCTCGGCAGGGATCGCCTGGCTGATGGACAGACAGGACAGCACCAGCAGCAGAAGGAGCAAGATGCAAAGGCGCCTGCCCAGCAGCCACGCCGCCAGCCAGAGGAGAAGCGTGCCACAGAGCCTGCCCAGCAGACTGCTCAGCAGCAGCAGGAGGGCGAGCCGCAGCAGGCTCAGGGATGTTTTGGGGCCCCTGCAGGGCCCCAAAACAAGACAGAGCAGCCACAGGGCAAGCACACAGGCAGGGCGGCTCCTGAGCCCCCTGCGGGGCAGCAGGCGCCATCAGCTGAGGCCAGGGGCAGGCATGCTGAGCCCAACCGAACGAGTGGGGCCACCACTGGTGCTGGAATGCCCATGGCACAGGCTGGGGGCCGCCATGCCATGCTGCAGAGCCAGGGTGCTGCAGAGAAGGAGCAGGCTGCGCACACACAGCAGCAGCAGCCGCCACACTCCATAATCTTGAAGGGAAGCCTGCTGCAGAATCAGCTATCTGGGCACACTGATGCCCAGAGCCTTTCGGCACCCTCCCAGGCAGGCACCGCAGAGCAGTCGCAGGCTCAGGGTCAGGCGTACAAGCCCTATGGCTTGCCAGCTGAGCCTGCTACCGCTCGGCACCAGCAGCTGCTCTCCCAGGGAGGCCCTGCGGAGCAGCTGCAGCTTCAGGCTTTGGCTCAGATGCTCTCCCAGCCTGAGCATCAAACTCCGTCCCTGCAGTTGCTGTGGCAGGCAGCGGACTCACCTGCCGCCCGGCTGGTGGCCCAGCAGCGCCAGGGAGCAGACCCTGGCAGCCGGTGGGATCCCCAGCAGCATCAGGGGCTGCAGCCAGAACTCCAGTGGGCCCAACAGCTGGGTCTCACCAGCGGGCATGTCCAGCAGCCTCAGCTGACTCTGCACCAGCAGCAGCAACTCCTGCTGCTGGCGCAGCTGCAGGCACAGCTGCAGGCGCAGCTGGCTCCTGGAGCCTCTGGTGGCTCTTCCAGGAGCCCAGTCCCAGCTCAGGGCACTCAGACTGCTCTGGCAGCCGCCCTGGCGGCAGTCAGGAGCCGGAACAGACAAACGCCGCCAGCACTTGTGCTCGCCGGCCCAGGTCAACCTCTGGCTGACTCCGCAGCTGATGCCCTGCGCGCTGCTCAAAGCAGCCCTCTGGCTCCTGGCTTGAGTTTGGCTGAGCAAGGCCAGCGCGGCAAGTTTCAGCAGGTCCCTCTAATTGAGCCGCAGCCGCCTCACATCGGGGCTGCTGCTGCTGTGTCGGCTGATCAAGCTGCCATGGGGAATGACAACTTTGATTGGGCCGCCTGGATGCAGCCTGAGGACTTGGTGGGCGGCATTGCAGGGCGCACCAAGCGCCAGGCCTCCCGCAGGCAGCCACAGTCCCAGCATCAGCAGGCAGCCTCTGCTGCCGGCCCTGACTTCACAGCCCCCACAGAAGAACCCGGTCCCGGGCGCCAGCACAAGCGGCCAGCAGCACAGCATGGGACCCAACCCTCTGAGCAGCCCGCCAGTGAGCGGAAGCGTGCCCGCAGCAGTGGGCGGCAGGCCTTGAGACAGGGCAAGCGCAGAAAGGCGCCTCCCTGGGAGGAGGCTTTTGAGGACAGTGCTGCCGCTGCTGGCCCTGGCAGCACGACAGCGGGGCAGTCCCCGCCTGCTGCAGCCCGCAGCAGGCGCGGCGCAGTCGGCAGGCAGCAAGCGCAGCGCCCCAGGCGGGGCGCAAAACCTTTCAAGGGTCAGGGCCGGCGCCAGCAGCAGGGCTCGCCAAGCTCCCATGAAGGGAGCCCTGGTGCCGGCACCAGCTCAAGTGACCCTGAAATCTCAGAGGCAGAGGGGCCTCACCAGCCGAGCCATGCCCTGGGCAAGTCGCGCTTGGGCAACATGTCAGCAGGCGTCTGCTTCAGCCAGCAGCCAGCTGCCAGGCTCACGCGCAAGGCGTCGCAGGAGGCGGTGCTTGCTAGGTGAGCTGCTCCCTTTCCCAGGCTTCTGGCAGCAGGTTTGTCTGCTGCAAGCCTGTGCATTCTGACTGGGCTGCCCTCCCTGCCTGCGCTGCTGCCTGCTTGCTGCAGCCAGAGCGGTCTACCATCAGGCGAAAGCATGCAGCACCTGGGATGTGCTTGAGCATCATAGCCAGCTGCTATACCACCTGCAGCCCTCCCTGACAGCATGACGGCATCAGTGGAAGTCTCTGTTTGCTGCAGCTCTGGCTGCATCCAAGCCCGAAGTCAGTCTGTTGAGTCTGCAAAACCCTGGACAAGGCCTTGTAGGACAGCCAGTGCTGCTCCTGCAGGTTTGGCTGTGCGCGGGGCATCCCACATGACCACGAGGCCCTCCAGGTCATCAAGCTGGATGTCCTGCAGCAGCAGGGCCAGAGCCTGCAGGCAGCAACCTCCAGGGTTGCCGCAGAGGCTGCCAACAGTCAGGTAAGCGGTTCTGACGGGTGTGTGCATACCCTCGACCAGCGCCGACTGCCAGAGTGTTCTACTTCTTGCATCCCTAGGCTGCCCATGCATCCATACACAGAGCGGCTTGGGCCCGCATCCCTGAGGTGCCTGTGCACTTACACACAGAGCACCTTTGGCTTGCATCCCAGCGCTGCCTATGCATCCACACACAGAGCGGCTTGGGCCATCCTGAGCTGCCTTTGCATTCGCAAACGCGGAGCATTTGGCGCCTGCATATGTTGGGGCTTTGATGAACCCACAAATACAGCACCTTGGGCTTGCGTCCCTGAACTGCCTGGGCATCCACACACAGACCGTCTTGGGCCTGCATGTCTTGAGGCTGCCAGACATGAAGCACCTTGAGCTGGCATGCCTGAGCTGCATGCCCACCCACACATAATGCGTCTTGAGCTGGGCCGTGTTGCTGCACATCTTACCTGCAGAGCTTCATGCTGGCGCAATAGAGGTTAGGGCAAGTCAGGGGAGATTCAGCTACAGACTTGGCTGCCCCTCTGCCTGCAGGCACCGGGTCAGGTGCTGGCCCGGCCTGGCTCTGGGAGTGCAGCAGGGCATCGCAAGCGGCGAGACTCCAACCGCCAGCTGGCCAAGGACACTGCCATGGATGCAGACGCGGTCAAGTGGGCGCAGCTCAAGGCAAGTGGCTTGGAGCAGCACCGGTCTGCTGGCACCAAGCATGTGCATGGGGTCTTGGGGTTTTGCGCTACTGCCACTGATGGGGCACAGCCTGGAACAGTTGGCTTGCACTGCCATGTTCCGCGGTGTCAGTGGCATCCTGCAGCTGCTTGCTTTCTGGGCAGTGGCGGGTGGAGTTCTTGAGTCTGCGTACACAAGCTGTGCACAGAGTGCTCTCCTGTGGGGGCATTGCACTGCCGAGAGCACGCACAGGGGCAACTCTGCAGGGTGCAACATTTATAGACTTGCAGATTTCCTCCTCAAGCGTGGTGTGCCTCATGCAGGGGCGGACGGCGGACCTGCGCTTTGGGCGTAGCCAGGTGCATGCATGGGGCCTGTTTGCCAAGCGCGCAATCGAGCCGGAGACCTTCATCATCGAGTATGTTGGCCAGGTGAGGTTCAGATATGCCCGGGACGGCTGGCTGCGCCAGGCAATGACTGGAGAGGGTTCACCGATCGATTCTGCCGCAGCCTGGGGAGCTCCAGGACTCAGCAGAGCTTCCATGGGCAGCACAGCTCTCAGCAGGAGAACTGAGTGTCTTGATGCTGCTCATTCGGTAGCAAGCGATCAAGCTTTAACTTCTTGATTCAACAGCCAAAAGTGCTGCCTGCTGCTGGACATTTCACAAATGATGATCCCTGCAGCTCATACGGGTCAGCCTCCTGGACACCCGCGAGCGCCAGTATGACCAGGAGGGCCTCGGGTCATCCTACCTGTTCAGAGTCGATATGGAGTGGGCAGTGGATGCCACTAAGAAGGTGGGCTTGAGGTGTCCTGCCTTGCAGAGATCTCGCCTGCGCGTTCAGCAGTGGCCCAACAACGACGCTTTGGGCTGTGGGCGCACTAAGTGGGTCGGTGTGCTATCTCAAGCAAAGGCTGTTACATGCGATTGGGCGGCTTGCAAATCGCTGGTGGACATGCAGCTCGCGAGACATCAGCTTGACTTGCGCACGCTGAGAGTGTGCACTGGGCGCCTGACGACTTGCAGCACTGCCCGCAGTGTTGCTCCGGCTGGCCGTGCTCCCGAAGCGCTGACCAGCTGGCCCCTGCCGACTGCATTGCTCAAATGGCTGTGCAGGGGGGTCTGGCACGTTTCATCAACCACTCCTGTGAACCCAACTGCTACACCAAAATTATCACTGTCGAGGGCCACAAGCACATCGTCATCTACTCCAAGCGCCACATCGCCCCAGGCGAGGAGCTGTCTTATGATTACAAGGTGAGCTCCATGCATCAAGCAGCTGCTGGTGATGGGCTGATTGAACAACCGCTCTCTAAGAAGCTCACTGGCAGTGCTTTGCTTGCCCAGCACCAGCAGTATAGCTTCAACTAATGCTTCTGCAATCGCTGAGCTGTGCTATCAGCCCAGGTTGCTCCAGGGGTGAGCTTATTTCTCCATGCATGCATGCCTGACACTGTCCCTACAAATTCATGCCTCATGCTTGCACCTTGCCCCTGCAGTTTGAGATAGAGCAGGATGCTGAGCCCATCAAGTGCACCTGTGGTGCAAAAAGCTGTAGAGGCCGCCTCAACTGAAGCCTTGACTTCAAGAGCTGAATCCCCCTGCTTCAACCCCCCCTCATTTTGATTTACCAATTCAAGAGTTGAGTGTACACATAGCCAGAGATGGTGCTACATTGCAGCAACAGTCTTGTTCCTGAAAGGCTGTCGCCATCATGAAACCTCCTGCCCTGCACGATAAGATTCCCCCTGTATGCTTTTGGCATGCTTGTGTCAAAAGACAGCATTTCAATGCTGTCTTCCAATCACTTGCACGAACAGGGAGCAGATGGTACAGCCCCAGCAGGCTTCTGAAAGCATAGGTGTGAAGCGCAAGACCTTCTTTGGGGCTCGTTTAAGGCCAGCTCTAGTATAGCATTAGCTAGTGACAGACTGAAGAGCTTGAGTGTGAGTCAGCATTGCCTGATGGACAATGTATAGAACCCTCCATTGTGCCGAACCTCCTCAAAATCATAGCCTAGCATTCCCAGCTCATATTTCAGCACATTGATGTAATTGCGGCACAGGTTACGAGTCTCCTCAATCGTTATGGAGGCTAACCTGCAAACCTGCCAATTTTCTGAAGGGGCGCGAGGAATCCAGACGCTGGCCTCCAGAGCATTCATCCCTGCTGCTTGGATATGTGACCAGAAGTAGTCCAGCATCTCGTCCTGCAGCTTCTGCAGCCGAGGCCCATCCTGGCCTTTTAGCTGGCTCATTCTCTGCTGCAGCGCCACAGAGCTGTGCATCTGACTCCAGTTGCCAGCTGAGGCACCGCCACTTGCAAGGCTGCCTGTCAGCTGCTGCTGCAAGCCCTCCAGCTGCAACAAGACGCTAGGCGTTTGCATGCTGGGAGAGAGTATGGACACAATCAAGCAGGGAATCATGAGCATGACTCGCCTGGAAGTACCTTGCCTCTTGAAGTAGCTGCAGGCGCTCAGGGGCTTGCAGCGGCAAAAAGGCCAGGGTGTGCTGCTCTCCTCTCAGATATGCCAAGACATGCTTGAATGCACCTCCATCTCGATCCAAAAAGTAGCTGCCCCACATTCAGGGATCAGGGCATGAACAGCCATGCAAAGGCAGCAGACCAAAGAGGTTATCTTCTCTCACCGTCCCTGGCTGTCGAGGTGAGAAGGCTGGAAATCACCCTCAAACATCCTGGCCAACATGCTGTCAGGGTCCTTGCACAGCGTGCTTCTTGTCGTGGAATAGATTGTGCCGCCCACATTAAGCTCTACTACCTGCATGATCTGCTCTGATTGGCCAGGGGCCTTGTTGAAAGAAAGCAGACCACATTGACCTGCCTGCCGCTTTCAAGCTTCCGGCCCAGCCACATTGACGCCTGCCTGCCATTTTCAAGATTCCAACCAAGCCAATACAGCAAACTCTTCTCCACCATGACAGACTCTGAAGTGTCAGCCAAGCTGCGACCCATCCAGACCAGGCTCAACAACATTGTTTCGGACTTAAAATCCATGAAAGCCTCGGGGAGCCCAACAAGCAAGCAACTCTCCCCTATCCAGGACTCTCTCAGGTATGCAACTGCTTAGCATTGGGCTGGGCAATCTGGAAAGAATCTTGCTGGATTTTGTGTGTGAGCGGCCACCTTCGGTGATGCAGGGCCATTGATGAGCAATACAGCCCTGAAAGAAGCGCGGTGAGAAGAGGTGGCTTGCATTGGAGGCAATCATACCCAGCATCTTTCATGCACACTGTGTTTTGAGCAGTAGGAGGCTCATGCGCAATTTTCCTGCCTGGGCACCTGAGAAGGCAGGTGCAACCTGCTGACTTGGCGGAGCAGCCAGACAGCCATATGGTCTCTACCCACAGTCGCACCCCTGCCCGCCCTGCAGTTTGTGGTGGACGATGAGGTGCTGGCTGGCCAGGTGAAGCACAAGCAACTGACGCTGCAGCTTGCAGATGTGCCCCGTAACTCAGGACACCTTGCCTGCACAGCTACCACTTCTCTGCAGCCAATGAAGCAATGGGACCACGTGGTGCACCCTGCAGGCGGTCCTGACTGAGATGTTGTTTGAGGCCCACGAGCTGCTGGAGGAGGTCCAGGACAGCATGCCTGACGACCCAGAGGAAGCCTAGACTCAAAACTGTTTCATTTCAAGATGTTTTTATGACGATTGCAGCCCACTGACATCAAGATGCGGGTCACACTTGAACAGACCATGCTGCAATAGGGCTGTGACACTATATTTTGGGACAGGCAAGGGGGTGCATCTGGGGGCTGTGTTGGACCAGATATGGGCGACGCTTCTCTCAGCTTCAACGTGTGCCTCGCCTGGCTCGCGAGGAGAGGGCAAGGGAGTTGCGCCCAATCAAAAGGTTTTCCCATGCGCTGCTGCCTGGCAGGAGGGCGTCCCTGCCGGTCCCGGAGTGCATGGAGGCGCGGTCTGCGGTGGCTGCTGCGACCTTGCTGCTGAGCTGCGCCTCCACTCGGTTCCACTTCAGGAGGATGTCTGCAGGCTTGGGCATGGCTGAGGGCGGCTGATGGCTGAGGGAGGGGATTGCAGCGTCTGCAGAGCTGTCCAAGCCAGCTGTGATGTCGAAGGTCATGTTGTAGCAGTTCAGGTTCTTGGCTTCTAGAGCGGTCTGGGCTGGCTGAGGAGGCGGGAGGGCAGGTTCAGGTTGGGCTGCCTGAGCAATCGACTCAGACATGATGCGTCTCACGAAGGAGCGCTCCTCGTCATTGACCGGGCGGCCGTCCAGGCACTGCAGCCAGGGAGGGGCGGCAGACGGTACAGGCGATACAGCTGTGCTGACTGAGCAGTAACAACAGGGCAGTTGATGTGCGTCATGCGCTACAGCAAGCTGGTCTCAGATGAGGTACAACACCTTGCAGGCCATGCAGTTAGTGAGCATGGGTCTGCATGAGATGCACCGCAATGCACTGAGGATGGCTCTGCAGCCTGTTGACCTTCATGAGGGGGCACTTGCTGAGGGCCACAGCCCGGTACCACTGCTTCTTGGCCACCAGGTTGTCTGCAAGGCAGGGCAAAGCCATGCTTCTTGACAGTCCAGGTAGCCGTGTGACCACCCTTGAGGTTCTTTGGGGCTTGCGTGCATTGAGCTGCCAGCAGTATGTGCAGCTGAAGGAGGCAGGAACACTGCCAGTCACCCTGGTGAAGGACAAACCACCCTCCTTCCTCGAAATTTACATGGTGTGAAAGAATACATGCAAAAGTGCTTGTATCTTCTCTAAACCAAATCGTTAAGATCATCTGATGCTGGCTCAGCCTGGATGCTAGCGGTAGGCCTGACACATCAGCAGCAAGGCCACTCTCATTCACGCTGCAGGCACACCAGCTGGCCACTCAGACCAAAAACCCCCACCTGCCAGCACCACCTCCTGCAGGGAGACCAGCTGGGACAGCCTGTCCAGGTCAGCCACGTCTGTGATCCTGTTGCCGGCCATACTGAGGTACTGCAGGCGCGTCAGCTGGTGCAGGTGGACCAGGCTGCGCAGGCCGCAGCGCGCCAGGCTAAGGTGGCGCAGCCTGTGGCAGCCTGCAGCGCAGGGTACTGGGTGACTCTGAAGGGGTCAAATGGAGTATCACCAAAAGCTGGCGCAGCCTGTGGCAGCCTGCAGTGCAGGTCAATTGGTTTCTCTGAAGGTGTTGAGTGAAGTAACACCAAACTGGCCAGAACCTGCAGGCAGTCAAAAGTCAACCCCAAGACAGACGCAGCAGAGCTTGCGGGCCAGCAGCTTGCTTGAATTGAGTGTAGTGGCGCAGCTGATGACAGCCTGCAGGGCAAAGGAAATGCAGCTTGAGACTTGGTGGCACAGGGGTCCTGATCACCAAATGTATACAAACCTGCACGTGCCAGGGAAGGTGCTCAGGCGGCAGCCCGCAATAGCACCAGTATGATGCTCGGTGGCCGGTGCAGCACAATTGGCAGGGCAGCACCGTGCTTCGGTATGGGCAGCGCCAGGGTCATGTGTACCAGCCAGTAGCCTGTTGCCAGGCAGGTGGATATTGCAGTTTGCAGCTGTGCAGGTGCAGGCAGTGGGGGCTAAGCGCAGCGCTGGCGGCATTGCTGAGGTAGTGCTGTGCCCTGCATGGTCAGATGACAGCTTTGATCTCTGTAAGTGGGCTCAGCCTTTTGCGGCCACGCTAGGGGCCAGAGGTCAAGACCCTACACCTGCTTGAGAGGGAGGACATTGGGGCTCTCCTCCGACAGCACGATCGCTGCCACAGCGCAAGCCAAAAGACACAATTTTCACTCAGTCCTTCCTCCAGCTGAAACAGTGGCAAACAGCAGCTTGATGAGGACAGGATCCAGCAATAGTGCATGCAGCATATTAGTTTGTCTGCCATGGCATGAGTTGGGCAGAGGTCAACACACATACAAAGCTGATGCTGGCCCCACCTGAGAAGGAGGCAGGATCAAGGTGTTTGATGGGGTTCCCGTCCAGCACCAGCTCCCGCAGGGTGGTGAGCTCCTCCAGGCCCTCCAAGCGGCTCAGCTTGTTGCCTGGCAGGTGCAGGCTGCGCAGGCCTGCAGACGCCATGGCATCACTTCAGTCTGACAGCTCTGCTGGCTGGCAGGCACAGGGCGCAGGCAGCACACTGACATCCCACTCCCGTGCAACAGCCACAGATGTCTGGTGCAGACGGTGGGAGAATGTGTCATTGCAGGAGCTCTGTTGCCCGGCAGGTGCAGGCTGTGCAGGACATGGATCTTTCAGTTCCGTTGCCTGGCAGGCACAGGCTGCAAGGCGCAAGTTGACATACAACTTGAGTGCAGGCACAGATGTCCTGTGCAAGTTGCGCAAGAGTCTGGCGGTGTGTGGTTGCCTGGCGGGCGCAGACTGCACAGACCCACAGGCAGCATGCTACATGCCTGCGCACAGGTATTGGGTTCCAAGGGTAATCTTTGACCGGGTCTGTTATGCACATTCGAATCATATAGAAATGCACCTGTTTGCTGGATGCAGCATTGGCTCATGCTTGGCCTGCAGGCAGAAGATTTGCTGTGATGCAGGCCTCTTGCCCAGCTGCTTGTGTCTGACTCACTTGACAGGCAGGCTAGCTGCAGCCCTGCCACACTCCTGATGCCATTGCTTCCCAGACGCAGCACCTGCAGCCAGGTGCGACGGATGGGCATCCTCTGCCTGGCAGCAGGGCGATCAGTGCAGCCACACCTTAATGGCATTGAGGGCAAGCCTGGCTGGTCAGCAATAGCATTGTGACTGTCTTGAGATTTGGAACAACAGCCTTCAAGTTTGCGAGAAGAATGGAATTTGCGTCTGCCACCATTTGCGTAGCAAGTGGGTACTCTAGGCGAGCCAGGGGTCAACCAGCAAAATCCAGGCAGGGTTGAGCAGCCCGGCCCAGAATTGTTGCGTGTGTAGTCCAGGCCCGAGGGCCTGTCGTGAGCTCACACCCTTACCAATGACCACAGGCGACAGACTTGCCTGCAGCTGGGGGAAAGGCGCTGCAGGGGCACTGCGGGGCGAGGGCAGGGGCCCAAACAGCGAGGCAGCGGCCACCCCTTCCTCCACCTGAGGCTCCAGCAGCGCCGGACTGCTGAAGCAGAAATCGGGCAGCAGGCGGTTGCTGTTCAGGCTGAGGACTGCCAGGCTGGACAGACAGGTCAGGCCGGCAACCTGCAGGGCCACAGAGCTGCACTGAGATCGTGCTGCGCTGCAGGTGTTGCCGTGCGCGCTCAGGGTGGCCAGGCTGGCACAGGGGAGAGGGCAAGTGCATCGCTCGCTGTGCCTGCAGCTCAGCTGCCTTGACCAGGACACCAACCAGTGTGCAGCCTCCAACCCGGGGAGCCTGGCTGCTGCATGAGCTACAACAAGAATTTTCTGTCAATCCCAAAGTCATGGTCGAGTCTGGCAGCCCCATAGGCAAGATCATGCCTGCCAGCTCCACAAAGAAAGCACTGTAGCTGCCAAGTGTGCTTTGTGTGGCCTCTCTCAGGCACCTGCCCTGCCCTTTCCACCTGCGACAGCTCCTTGCTGTTCAGCTGACACAGGCTCGGTCCAAGCAACCACATATCCCATAGTGGGAGGCACTGCGCCTGCGCCTTCGGGGAGACCTCGTCAGGGCTGGAGCCTGGGCGAATCGCCGCCTCCTTGTCAACATGCCCTGCACAGGCTGTCACTCTCAGGCCCCCACCTCGGACAGCTCGTTGTTGTCTAGGCTGAGCTGACGCAACCCCGAGAGGTCTTCCCGCCCAAACACGTTGCCCACATCGCGGATGCCCAGCCCACTCAGGTCCAGCTCCTGCAGGGACTCGAAGGTGGTGCACCCCGTGCGCTCGGTCAGGAAGTCCAGCATGAGGTGGCCAGCGTACTTGGAGCGGCTGGCAGCCTGCTCTGCAGCTTCCACAGGCTGGCTGTTGAGCACCTGCAGCGGGGCCACATGGAGTTGGCTGACCCAACTTTCGACGAAGGATGCTGGTGGCCAGCACTGTGGCTCACGGGCTGGCTGTGAGCACCCGCAGGGACTCAGGTGGGATTGGCTGACCAGAACATGGGGAAACATGCTGGTGGCCAGCTCTGAGGCCTCCGTCGGTAAGGCTGGCTGTTGAGCACCTGCAGAAAACATGGGCTGGGGGTCTGGTATCATGCAGGCTGCGTGCCTGGCGCAGGTGGCTGCCTGCTGTCTTGCCTTCACTGGCAGACGCTCCTGGGAGCTGCACCTAGAGTGGCATCTGCAGCCCCAGACGCAGGTCAATGAGGATGTTGTACAGGTCATGCAGCCAGGGGAGCTGACTGGCTGGCAGTTGTTGCAGTCTTGACCTGCCGGCCTAAAGGAATGTGCAGTCCTGTAAGCAGTGTGCAGTACAAGGCCCCCAGGCAACATAGGCGTAGCCCTGGAACCACTGTCCTCAGCCCCACCAGGCTATCACCCCAGTTCGAGATGCAGGCAGGTGGCAGGGCAAGCACAGGACCACCAGCTGCACCTGTGGCCCTGCAACAGCATCGCCGCTCACCAAAGCATCCAGGGAAGCTCTGTGCACACACTGAGCTCCCAAATTGCATGGTGCCTGGTCCAAGCTGTCAGACAGGCTGAGCTGTGCAGACTAGGGCTTGAGCGGCCAGCAGGTCATCTGTAGTGTGCAGCTGCAGTTACACCCAGCACTTCAAAGCTGTGGAAACGAAACCCAAAAACCTCTTCCCCTGGAAAGTGCTGCCAGCTCTACCATTGACCTGTGACCAGGTCACCGGATTGCTGCTGGCCACCAGCCTGTCTTGCGGCAGGTACGCGAAGCCAGTAGCAGCCCCACCTTGAGGCGCCGCAGATGGTACACCGTGAACAGGCGGCAGTCCACATCCTGTGCGGCTGGATTCCCCGCGATGTCCAGGATGATGAGCTTGGGCAGCCCCCGCAGGTTCCCGACCTCGCGTACCTCCTCCACCTGGTTGTGCCCGGCATACAGCTCCATCAGCTGCTCCAAGCGCTCCAGGCCTGCAGCCATGGGGTCTCCAGCTCGACGTTATGTGCAGGTGGTCACGCACTGCCACCACTGCTTCAGGAGTGCAGTCCTGCTAGGGGCATGAGTGTGCACATAGACAGGCAATCACCACTGCATAGGATAACAGTGCTGCCTAAAACTGCTGGCCAGTCAACTGCAGTTGCGCAACTGGTTTTTGCAGATGTCACCCACAGCATGGTCAGGAGTGAGCAAAGGCTCCTTCATATTCAACATACTGCATGGCATACCAGCAAGGCTGGTAAGCTGGTTGCCCTCAATGCTGAGGTGGGCAAGCGAGTGCAGGGTGCTCAGCTGGCCCAGGCTGGTGAGGCAGTTGCGTGCCAGATCCAGTTTGCGCAGCCCTGTCAGCTTTGACAGCCCCGTAACAGATGAGAGGCTGTTATCCTGCACCGCAGAGTAAAACTGCTGTGTGTAAGCGGGAACGTACAGGAAGCAGCCCTGTCATGCATGCCGGCACAGCATCCGCTTCAAGGAAAGCTACTGTGGGACCACACCTCTGAAGAGGCCCCTGGCTTGGCAGACCTGCAGCGCACAGCTGCTGTGTCAAGCACCCGGGGCTTGTACACAACAGCCATTCACGCCGCGGTGGGGTGTGTGGGTGCTCTCAGGGGTAGCGCGCTTTGCAGCCACTTGTTTCGTCAGCAATAGGCTTGCTGTGACACACGCCCACATCATCATTGCAGGCCCACCTGGAGCTGCAGGTCCAGCAGGGCGGTGCACCCCTCCAGGTGCTGGATGCGGCTGATGTGGTTCCCAGCAAAGGACGCCACCTCCAGGCGAGTCAGCCGCTCCAGGTTCTGCAGGCGCCGGATGCCCAGGGCTAGGCACTGCAGGTCCACCACGTGGGCCCACCAGTCAGGACCCCAGTCCCGCAGCTCCTGGCTGGGGCCGTACGCTGGCAGCCAGAAAAGTGCTGGTCAGAACCAGTTGCAAGCAAATGCAGCAACAGCCAAATTGACTGGTCAAACAGGTACGTAGCACAAGATGGCTGGCATAGACAACACGAGTGAACAGCCTCTTGGGGAGTGCTGAAGTTGCTGGTCACGCTGCCTGCAGGGTCCTGTTACATGCAGCTGAGGCAGGAAGGTGCGGCTTCTTGCTGCTGCAGGCCCCTGGCAGCCCGGGAAGGTGGCAGGCAAGCCAGCTGGATGCTGGGAAGCTGGGACAACAGCACCGCATTCACCCTCTCAGATGCTGCATGATGCACTGCCTCTGTGCATGTTCAGGGGTGTGTGAGGTACCTTCACCCTCCCAGATGCTTCGCCTGGAGGGGCGAGCGTGGGCGCGGATGAACTGGGCAGTCAGCACTCCATACCCCTCTGCTGCCATGGCTGCATCCTGGCCGGACACTGGCAGCCCGTTCAGGTGGCGCAGCTGCATCACAAGCAGCTCACTTCAAGACAGGTTGTGTGCTTCAAGCAGCCCACTTCACAACAGCGTTGTCCCGTGCTGCATCACAGTGCAGCTGCCTTCAGCAATGCGTGGCTCTGCACCGCATCACAAAGCAAGCCACTTTGGTAAACATGTGGTTTTGTACTGCATCACAAGGCAGCTCACTTGAGCAACAAGACTGGGTCCTGCACTGCAGCAGCGCCCTGACTGCAGTCAAGAATGAGTGCGGGCAGTGGGCTGAAACGTGTTGTGGCTGAGCAGCATCTGAGGCCTGGGCCAGGTGGTGGCCCAAACTGTGCTCCTGGCTGTGGCTAGCCCGCTGGGGATCAGACAGACGGAGCTGCACCACAAACATCAGTCTGGCACAGCCCCCATTCTCAAGGATGGAAAGCTGCGACCAAAGCACAAACCCCCTTCCCAAGCATGGTTACCTGCAATCAAAGCAACCACCATCATCACACAGCAGCAGCAACATCAGCACAGCTGTCTGTGGCAGCAGGCCGAGTAGTCGTGGAAGCATGGACTGCCAAAACCTACCTCTGGTAGCCTGTGCAGGCCCAGCAGGCCGGTGTCCCCTGTGCAGGCTGACTTCCCACCTGTGGCAGTCTGCGCAGGGCCAGCAGGCGCTGGCCCCGCTGGCTGGCAAGGGGCGTGCCATGCAGGTTGAGCAGCGTCAGACGGGGGGTGTGCTTGCGCAGCAGGTTGATGTCCTCCAGCCTGGTCAGGGCATTGCCCTGCAGGTCCAGCTCTGTCAGGCAGGACATCCCCTGCACAGGACATATGGGATTGATTGGATTACTGCCAAATTTCTAGACGGGTCAGCTCCACTGTGCCTGACGCAGGATCGCTCTGCACAGCGATCACAAGTCCATCCATTTATGTACAGCCCTTTGTGGCCCTGCAGACGCAGCACCACCAGGAGGACAGAACAGACACAAGACCCAATAAGGAGGCTGCAGGTCCTTTTGGGGCCTGCAGGTCCCGCTGCAAGAGGAAGCGTGCACTGCAGCCCATTGGCTGATCAGATCACATCTGAAGTCCAGCAGCTCTGGGAGGTGCTTGCTAATGGAAAGTTGGCCCGGCCAGAAGGCTACCTTGGCACAGCCATAAAACATGCAGGGCTCCAGCTCATTGGCGCTGGACAGCATTTTCATCTCACACCATACTCATGAACCACACAGCCAAATGCCTTAGAAGTCTTGTTGGCTCTTCAGCTCTCGTATGTTGTGCTTTGCCAATGAAATGGTATGTACATGCAGTTGACAAGCTCCAGTCTGGCCCTGTGCAGAGATGCTGAGGGCAGCAGCTGCAAGTGTGTGTAAGCAGCTGACTGTGCGACCGCATCTGACCATCTCTGGCTTGCAAAGATGCGACAGACTGACAGTCTGTGGGCAGCAGGGCCTCACCCTGATGCCCTCAATCCGCTTGATGGCATTGAACGCGAGGTCCAGGTGCTGCAGGTTGGTCAGCCCTGACAGGCCCTCCATGCGCTGCAGCTCGTTGCAGCTCAGCACCAACACTTGCAGCAGCTTGAGGGCATCCACACCCTGCAGCAAGAGGTGTGCCTCTGTGGAGAAGGGCTCCATGTAGATGGGTGGGCAGCCCAGTGCTGACCCAATCCAGACTATTGTAGATGTTGACGGAGAACATGGACAGGACAAGCATCCTTTCCAAGCAGGGCTTGACTCACGCAATGACAGCAGAGGCCAGCCTCTGTCCGGCAGGCCATGCCGCAGCAGTCTGTGCAGTATCCAGTACCCCAGGAAGCTTGCAGAGATCACCTCAAGCAGTGACAGCAGAAGGCAGCCGGCATGCCCTGCATGCCATGCAGCAGCCAGTATGTGGCATACTTGAGACCCAAAAGACCACGCTCCGAGTTGGCCAGTCATGCCACCCTATTGCCTGTTCTTCTGGGGGAGCAGCAGAGGGACAGGCGCCCTGTCAGTGGCTTTGCCCTCTTGAGACTGCTCTGCAGCAGGAGCGGGACATAGTTTGGACTCACCTCGATTTTGCGGAGACCATGCCCATGGAGGTTGAGCTGGGTCAGCTGGCTGGCAGTGGCTGTCTGCACCAGCTGTTTCATCTGATACACCTTCACTGGCTGCACGAGAGCAGGCAGCATGTCAAGGGCAGCTGTCCTGCCGGCTTCCAGCTGACGGTGCTGCCAGTGCAAGGACGCGGTCAGCGCTGAGAGGTCGAGGAAACCCCGCAGGGGTGCTGCTATGGCTGGCTGCCTGGCTGCGGCCCCCGCCCAGGGGGGTTCCACAGCTGTGTTGGTACTGTCTGCAGGCAGATGGGATGCATTATGCCGCTGAAGCTGACCACTTCCACAGCCAGCATGGTCAACGACCTTGATCATGGGTTTCTGTGCGCCATGCAGCCCCTGCGCTGCTGAGCACAGGCAGGTCTGCGCTATGCAGTGTCACTGCACCCACCTCAGACCATGAAGCTTACCTGACTGCAGGGTCCACCGCAGCTCCACCAAATACTCTGGCACCAGGCGGTTGGTGTCAAAGACATGCCATATGCGCTGCCTGGTGTCCTCCGCTGCGCACTGGTAGGCTGCGGTGTGTTTGGGGTATGCTGCAGGGCTGATGGCAGTAGGAACAACCAGAGGGGAAGGCACCTGCAGAGGACACAAGTTCAAGCTGCAAGGCTGATATTGGTGAAAGCACTGGTTTCTAGTAGGAACACTGGGGTAGGACCACACAAGGGGAACAGGGCATCTGTAGACAACGCTCAATAAAGCCACGGGGCACATGGCAGTGGCGGGGGCCACACCTGCAGAAGCATTCATCTGTAGGGATGATGTGAGTGGAAACGATTGGAAAATAACTCAGTCTGCAGGGTGGATGGCCGTGGGAATGTCCAGCGGGGACTGTACCTGCCGACACCAAAGCAGCCGAGATTGTCAAAGAGGGTGATGCAACATACAACCCCTGTGGGATGGCTGCAAGCTTTGATCTGCTGCTCCTGCAACCACTAAGGCCTCTGCCAGGCTGCATCAGCAACATGTCTGCAGCGCCTGGCCATGCACTTGCAGATCCGGGGTGTTGCCGGGGCTCCCGTGTGAAGCCAGACTTGCGGCCCTCTGCTCGTTTGCATGTTGCTCATCCTGCCCTGAACACTCTGCATGTCAGTGACTTCCCCAGCAGATTTGACCCCTGCGCTGAGCTTGGTTTGCAGCCTGCACTGCCCCACAGCAAGTGAACAACTTTGCAGTCGCCCTCAGTCGCATGTTTTACACCACCATGTTAACTCCACGCAGTCTCAGAGTGCAGAGCATCTCCAAGCAAGCTCTTATCAGGACTGCTATGGGCCAGGCACTCACCTTGATGGTTGCACCCAGCAGCGCCTTGACCACCAGCATGTGACACACGCCACTGCTGCACTGTTGCGACAGGGCTGCCTGTCTGGCCAGTGGCGCGATCAGTAGCAATGGGGTACTTGCCAACTGAGGTGCAGCTGCCTGCAGTGCACAGCATGGACCAGGTTGCTGGGTCAGGGGCAGCACTGGGACCTGTACAGACGGGGTCACATCCAGCAGTAAGGCCATTGCCAGTGGCCCTGAGCCACCACCATCAGATACATCTAAACAGAATGCCTCACTGGTGATACCAAAAGAACCCTGTGCCTGGTGCAGTGCCTCAGATGCTCACTCAAACCGGGCAGGTCTGCCCATTTGTCAAACTCCTTTCAGTGATGGTGGCGCACAGACTGGCTCCAACCTGCACAGGTGGGAAGCCCTCCTCCACAACGCGCTGCAGCTGCTCCACTGAGCTGCCCATGACCACAAAGTAATCAAACGACTCCGGAGGATCAGTCTGGCACACAGCCTCTCGCAGCAGCAGGTCCATCCTGCAGGTGGCATGCAGCACGGCTCTTGATGGGTCAGCTTGTAGGCATCATAGCGAGGCTTCTCAAGGATGAAGGGTGCAGATGCAGGCCAAAGACCTTGAGGCAGTGGACGCAGGGTTTATTTGAGTTTTGGGCCACAGCCTGCCCTCACTTTGTGCAGCTGCCTGATGCATAGGCTACCTGAGACACAAATGAAATGCAGACAGCTGCTGTGGACCAGGCTGGCTATGTTACGCCAGGCGCTCTGTGCCATCCTGTGCAACTGCAGTGACAACTTTCAGAAAGAGAAAGACGCCATTAGAGCGCCCAGAAGCCTTTCTGCCCTTGCTTTTGTGCCAGCAGTGATAATTCACCTGTCAGGGAGCCCCTCACGCTGCCTCAGATCCGCGGTTATCCTCCCAATGAGGGTGCCTGAACAGCCTGTTCCAGAGGCTACCTGTTGCGCAGGCTCAACGGTTGCGCGGGCTCACCGATTGCACGGGCTCATCGATTGCGCAGGCAGGGGATATGCCACCCCATGATCCCCTGCACAGCCACACCGGCCAGCCCTGCCCACATGCACGGGAACCCTTTCCCCTCACAGTGTAAACAGTGACTGTGCACCGTCTGGGCGGCCCCTCAGTGTCCCCTAAGATCTGCAGATAGTCCCCGTCAGCAGTGTATGGGCAAAGGCCTACCTGTTGCGCAGGCAGCGGTTATGCACCCGCATGGTCCCCTGCACAGCCACAGCAGCCAGCCCTGCCCGTGTCAGCTGCTCTGCAGGGCACCTCGCCATCAGCAGCTCCTTGCAGCTCTCGCTCCACTGGTCCCCCCGGCCGCCCTGCTCCAGGCGGATGTTGCCCCCGGTCTCCAGCTCCACCTGCAGGCGCCTCTCCGCAAGGGCTGCCACAGCCCGGCTGGCTGTGGCGGCCGTGGCCAGAGCGGCTGCTTGCTGCGCCGCCTGCAGGGCAGAGTGGACGTAGGGGCCTTTGCAGAGAGTTCCCAGCTTCCCACTTGGACTGCGCCACACGGCAGTGTGCTTGCCCAGGAGGGCTGTCTGCAAGGGCTGCCCCAGGGCGGCTGGCTGTGGCGGCCGTGGCTAGAGCGACTGGTCTTTGAGCCACCTGCAGGGCAGTTTGGACTCAGGGGTCCTTGCAGAGCAAAGCTTCCCAGTTGTGATGCGCCACAAGGCAGTGGGCCAAAGGGCAGTGGACGCTGACAGGAGAGGTGCCGGCAAAGGCTGCCACAGCTTGGATGGCTGTGGCCGTCATGGCCAGAGCTGCTGCTTGCTGCACTGCATGCAGGGCAGCGGACTTCGTGCCGAGAGTTTCTGGGCACTCCAAAGAAACCTCCCAGATGGCATTAGGTGACATTGCCAGGGCTGCTGCCTCTTGCACTGCCTGCAGAGCGGAGCACTACACCATGAGGGGTGTCATGCAGGGCTGCCCCAGCTGGGCGGCAGCATCAGAGCCATCAACTTGAACGAAGCAAAACAACCTAGCGGCTGGCCATGTTTAGCGGTTTGATATTGACCCGCACTGCATGGCAGCATGCAGGGCAGCCCCTCTGCAGGCGTGAGCACTCACATGCTCCACATGAGCATTGATGGCCTCCTGCAGCCCTTGAGCCTTCTGCTGCAGTGCCTGCGCCTGGCTGCTGCCTGGAATGGCATGCAGGTCACGCTCCACAGCCTTCAGCTCCCGGATCAGTTGCTCCTCTGCTTCTCGAATAGGCTCTAGAGCTGTCTGCATGTCAGAGGCACCTCCAGATTGGCAGCTCCCCAGCAGATTCATCTCGCAAACATGACAGGGAGTCAGCCTGTCGGACTGCCTGGCACCCATTGAAGGTTGAGCAGATACGTACCGACATGGGCAGTCTGGAGACGGCACTGCGATACAGCTGCCACAAACAATGACAGGGAGATGGCAGAGCTCTTGCCTTGAGTGTGTCCTCCGCTTGTTCAATGACGGCCCTGGCTTCTTGCTGCAGTGTCTTGATGCGCATGTTATAGTACATCTGCAGTCAAAGGAAGGGGTCCAATCGTCATATTTGTGGGCCAGGCAGGCCGACAGGCCTCTTGCAGTCTCTCGTGCGCAGCAGCAGACAGCGCTGCCGCCCCACAACTGGCGTGTGTCCAGACTGCCGCCATCCTGGCCTGAGCCAGGACTTTGCATTCGCATGAAAATGCAGCCATCTGCGACAAGCAGCCCATGTTTGTACACACTCACAGGTGTCAGGTGGGCTGCCTGCACCTTCAGCCACTGTCAGCGCATCCAGCAAACTCAATGCCACCTTGTCAGGTCTCGGACGTTTCAGGAGCACACCCAGACACCAAGCAAGAGCTGCACCTTTTTCTTCAGGTATGTGGCTTCAGCCACAGCTGCCGAGGAGGCAGTTAGGGTGAGCCCATCCAGGCTTGTCAGTTGGGGCAGGTTGACAGCTGCATATGTGGCATAGTTGCACAGCCGCGCGATGGGGCTGGGTGCGTAGTCAGGGTGGCTGAAGCAGAGGTCCTGCAGCGACGTCAGGGCCGCCAGGTGCCACACCTGCAGGTGGGCCGCTCCTCATCGTGCTCATCTTGCCAGCGGCTTGATTGCAGGCGGCCGGCCCCGTATGCTGCGCAGGCTTAAAGAGCGTTATATCCAGATTGTAGAAGGCTGAGCACAGGAATGCTGCGGTAGACTTGTTCACATGGTACCTGGCAGACTTTAGCACAGCCAACTGAGCAGTCTAGAAGGCTCACTCCAGCCATTGAGCCCCTTGGCCGGCACCATCAGGTCCCTGAAGGTTAGTCCCACCTGCTTGAAGCTGCTGATGTGGGTGTCTGCCAAGTTGAGCTGCTGCAGGGAAGTGTTGGCCATAAGTGCATTGCCCACAGTGGCGATGGGGTTGGCCGCCAGGTTGAGCTCTCGCAAGGCAAGCAAAGTGGCCAGCCCGTCCACCTGCCGTATCTGGTTGTCAGCCAGCCACAGCACCTGCAGCAAGCCAGTCGCCAGTGCTGACATGCTAGTATGCAGCAGCAGGCAACTCCTGGCCAGCGTGATGTGAGCAGATGTGACAGGCAGGTGTTCAGAACTGGCAAATCCATCCAGTCCTGATTTGGGGACCTTGTAGGGGACTGCAGCCTGGCGCCTCATGCCGCAGCGCCTTGCCACAGCCACGGTCTCAACATGGTCCAGGGCCTCCCTGGGTTTTGAAAAGAGACTACAGGCTGATTGGCCAAGAATGCGCTTTTGCAGCAAGCATTGCCTCAGGAGCACCCCTGAGTTGTGGACTCAGGGATCAGCAGTGCTGTGACGTGCCTGTAGACACTGACCTGCAGTTTGGTCAGAGTTTCCAGCCCCTCAATCTGTGAGATGCTGTTGCTGTACAGGAACAAACGCTCCAGCTGGCTGCACCCTTGCAGGCCCCACATGCTAGAGATCTTGTTCTCAAACAGCCACAGCTGCTGCAGCTGTGGGCAGTGCTGCAGCCCCTCGATGTGCACCAAGTTCTGCAGGGAGGGGGCCATGCTGTGAGGCTGGGCGGTGGAGCAGCGCTTGGACAAGTCATGCGCCACCTTTGGCAAAGCAGACAACGTACCTGCTGTGCTATTGTGAGGCTTGTAAGACTTGGGAACAGGTCCAAGCAGAGCATCTGCAGGAGCAGTTGCAAACGATCAAGCAGAAGATCAATGCACAGCCCCCGTAAGTGCCACTTACCCTGGGGAACGTATAGAGGAACAGCTCCATTGCTGTGCATTGTTCTGGTTGCAGGACGACCTGGTCCTCTGTGAGGCCACAGCTGAGGCATATCTCCCGGAAGGCTGCAGGGCATTTGGGCCTCAGCGAGGGGCACAACAGACTTCACCAGTGCAGCAAGTCGATGTCAGAATGTAACCTGCAGTCTCCTCCGCATCCAACGTCCTGACCCTTGCTGCCCTGGCATTGGCTGTGAGCAACATGTTGTCTTCTGGGTCTCAGCCGATGCGGACCCAGGTCCACATCAGGCAGGACGAAGCAGCTGTGATGACAAGTCGACTCCGAGGTGAACGCCTGCATGAGATCCGCCGCTGTAGCCACCACTTGACTGGTCAGCATCGGGCAAACGTCTTGCATAGCTGTCCAGGCTGTTGCAGCAGGGGGGTGATCTGTCGCAGCCTTCCCAGGATCTGCGCTTGTCTGCTGACAGGCACCCCAACGCAGCATGCAGTGGAGGTTTCGGCCCTAATCCCCTGATCTGCTCTTCAAGATCGCAGCCACGATGGCTGATACCTACAGGATAGCAGGGCACAGTGTCACATTCCCACACAAGGCCTATGGCACACAGGTAAGCCAACGATCACGCTTTGCATTGCCTGCAGTAGAGAGGCGCTGACCTGTGCTGGGATGCACATTGCTGCGCAGTTCGCTGCCTGATCTGCCATTGTGTGCTCCCTGCAGCTCACTTTCATGGAGCGTGTGCTGCGCAGCCTCAGCACCAAGGCCAATGCCCTTCTGGAGGCGCCGACAGGCAGCGGCAAGACACTGTCGCTGCTGTGTGCAGCCCTTGCCTGGCAGCACCAGCAGAAGATTGAGCTGGCTGCCAAGCGTGAGGCTGACAGAGAAGAAGAGGAGGCTCTAGCTGCTGCCACAAAGGAGGCTGCTGCTCGGAAGGATGCAGCTCTCGTCAAGCCAGGGCGGTCCCCTGATGACACAGCTGCTGCTGCGGGGATCAAACAGGAGCCCGGCTCAGTGTCGCAGCACCCTGCTGCAACGCCTGGCTCCTCAGAGCGGCGGTACAGCAGCGACAGCAGCTTTGCTGACCCGTCTCAGCAGGAGGCCGGCGAGGTTCAGGTACCACGCTGTAATGACCGTGCTGACCCTGGTCTGAGTGCTCACCCTGCTGACCACCAGCAGCCAATTGCAAGATGGACATAACTCAGCAAGCTTTCAGCTGGATTGCTGATGTTGCCGTCAGCTGGCCGTGTACTCAGCTCTGCTTCATGCATAGCATGGCAAGCTCTCCTCTCTGCAGAGCATTTCACTAATGGCAGCCAGCTATGTCACATGCTCACCAGGAGGCCAAACTGCAGAGTGCATGCCACTGCAGATGCACAAGCGCCACAGGCTGACTGTGGCAGAGGCACAGCAGCAGGAGGCAGAAGCCAGGCGCATCGCCAGAGAGAAGGAGAGGGAATACAAGCTGCCCAAGGTGTTCTACGCCACGCGGACTCACTCCCAGATTGCCCAGGTGATGCAATGGTCATGCACCCTGAAAGGTGCATGAAATGCAGTTCTGGCAGGGGAAGGCCTGAGCGCGTGATGCCAGGTGACCCAGCAAGTTCCACTGCCTCAAGGCTCTGAGGTCATCTGAGGGAGGCATTCATGCTTCTGAGGGATAAGACTGGGTTGACAGTCTTGACATCCTCAGCAGAGGACAGCATGCACCAGGGAGTACATGTGGCCCCTGGATTAGCTGCAGCTAGTGTGCAACGCCCCTGATGGCCAAACGTTGGCCTGCTCCATGCTGCGCTGCTGTACCTGTCAGCTGCTCAGCGCTGTGTTGTCGTACCTGCAGGTCATCAGGGAGCTCAAGCGCACCGTCTACAGGCCCAGGATGGCTGTGCTGGTGGGTGCTGCCTTCTTGCTCTAAGTGACAGCCTCAGAGCAATGCATTTCTACCGTCATGTCCTCTTGCTCCTCCTTGCAGCATGCAGCAAATCTGGCATATAACAGCAGCCTTTGCCTCTGTGAGCCGATGTCAGCAAGAGAGGACCAGCCACAACCGCCAGGTTCCCAGGACTATAGGTCAGGTTCTGCAATTGCATACTGCATGCAGCTGTCTTAGGAAGGGCACTGCTTACAGCCACAAACCCCCACGCGTCCACCTACAGGCTTCCCGCGAGCAGTACTGCATCCACCCCACCGTCTCGCGCAAGTCCAACAAGGATGAGGAGTGCGACAAGCTGATCAAGGAGGAGTCTGGGTGCAGCTGCACATACTTCAAGAATGTCACCCGTCTCTACCCCATGCAGACCTCCTCAGCACTCAATGTGAGCCTGGCCGAGCTGGTCCCTGCATTCAGCAGCTGCTTGCAGCACCTGCGTGTAGCTTGTCAGCAAAGTCCTTGTTCATGTGGTGCTGGCAGGCTCACAGCCTATCCGCCTCACCCTCATGACTTTTGTGCATGTGTCCCATGTTGGAGGCTCAGCACACTTCCACAGGCAGCACAAACCTGCTTCTGTCTACAGGTGCATGACATTGAAGACCTGGCCAGGGTGGGCCAGCAGCTCAAAGCTTGCCCCTACTTCGCAGCCCGCCACTTTGCAGGCAAGCTCAAGCTGTATCCGGGTGGCATGCCCCAGCCTGCACAGTATGTCACCTCATTGGGCCCCTCAAAATGCCAGCAACATCTTCGCTGCTGCTGTTGCTGATGGCATTAGAAATAGAGTGCATACCCTGCGAACAAGACACATGCCTACATGCAGAGAGCGCTGAGCTCATCTTCTGCCCCTACTCATACCTTCTGGTGAGCCCACTGCTACTCTGTCTCGTCCCCAAAGCCACACGTGGCTGCCAGCCATGTCAGGACCTGAGCCAAGTGGCTTGGTTGCGGGCTATTCTCAATGACACTGAGTAGTTTCTCATATGAGAAAGCTCCCAGCTTTCCCCAAGCAGGCCCTGCTGCCAGAGATGCCTTGGTCCTGCAGGACCCCGTCATCCGCCAGGCCATGGATGTCGACCTGAAAGAGGCAGTCCTCATTTTTGATGAGGCCCACAACATTGAGGATGTGTGCAGGTGGGCTTGGCCTTCGTGCACTGTCAGCAGCTTGGTTTGGTGCTGCACAGCGTGCATGCTTGATGTGAGTCTCTGTGGTGCTGAGATCAAGGGACAGTCCACGTCCTCACCCAAGCCAGCATCTGTACTGCTGCTGAGACAGCTCTCACTTGCTGCTGTGTACTGTGCTTGCCAGCTATCAGCACTGGGCTGCCTGAGGGCAGCTCACGACAAGCTGCTGACAGCGTTCAGGGGTTACTGTGCCAGGTGGTCTTGCCCTATCTTATGGCTTGCAGACAGAGACTGCTGCTGCATGCTGGAGTTTCCAGATGTGAGCCGTGGGGGATCAGGCATGCAAGTCACCTCCATGGCCTGCAGGGAGGCGGCTTCAGCAGAGCTGGAGCACTCGCTGCTGCAGGAGGTGCTGATGGCCCTGCAGAAGCTGGACCTCATGACCTCAGGTGAGATAGCCTGCTGTGTATGCAGACACGTCCAAGGGTTAGTGGATGCTGCCAAGCCTGCAATGCAAGGCAGCAGCGGCAGGGAAGCAGCTTGGCCAGCTGAGTTGACAGATCAGCTCTCCCAGAGCATGATGCCTACCCTATGGTCCTGATCAACAGACACACATCAAGCGACACCCTGCAGCCAGCTCCCTGCCAGTCATGCCCATGCTGCATCAACTCAGCTGCCCAATCATCAGAAAGGTGATGCAGGAGCTGGCAATGACATCTACCTCACATTGGCTGGCGGTGTGGGCCGCATGCAGCACTGGCTCCAGCACAAAGCCAACAGCCAGGCTCTGCAGCCGGCAGGACCGCAGCGGTTTGAGGGGGTCTGGGCCGGCAAGCAGGTCAGCTTGGGTCCCAGTGAGCTGCGCCGAGCACCGCTGTTGCTGTGCGTTTGCCGCTCTCTGCAAGGGCCCCTAGCAAATCTGGGTGGACAGTGCCTTTGGATACCGATATGCTGATAACCAGCACCTCAGGATCAGTATTGTGTGCCGCTCAAGTCCTGGTGAACAGCCTCATCCGCAAAACGCCTATCCAGCAGATGGCTTCCAATGATACAACTGATCTAAGCTGAGCTCATCACTCATACGTTGCAGGCTTTGGCAGAGCTGGCTGCAGCAGGCCTTGGCCCTAGCGAGGTGGAGACGCTGCACAGAGCTCATGAAGAGGCTCGAAGGCAGCAAGAGGAGGAGAAGAGGGGGCAGCAGCCAGGTGGGCACTGCGCTACACATGTGAGCCTGGGAGCAGTCGGCAGTCGGCAGGGACAGGACCAGATGGGGCTGCCGTTCAGCAGTTGGATGACAGGCCATTTCAAGCAGCTAGCAGGCTTGGACTGGCGTGTCTGAAGGCACCTCCAAGCTGAGCGCAATTCAAGCCTGTGTTTCTGGCAGCACCTTCTTGATTCACACCGTGTAGATAAGTGCATTTACCAGCCAGCTGGTGCCTGCCCTGCCCTTTGACATCAGCTTCAAACCGTGTCCTCCTGCCGCACTGCCCTGCACTGCACTGCACAACAAGGGGAATTTGTGTTGCTTCAGGGGCCCCAGGGGAGAGACCAACCAGCAGCCCAGGCTCTGCCAGCCAGGCTGCCCTGGCCAAGGGCATCCCAGCGCTCAGCGTCATCTCACGGCTTCTCTCAGTTCTGCAGCTGATGTATGCTGTGAGTGTGCACGGCCTAGGTTCAGCAGCATTGGCCTGGCTGGGTGGCTCAGCTGTGCGGGGGAACCGACATGCACAATGTTCTGCAGTCCATGCTTCCGGCAATCTGCGTTACCAGGTCTGTTGAGGGGCATGTAGTGCCCTCATACACGCCAGATGTTATGTTTCCAGCTTCTGCTGCTCCTGCACTTGCACTGTGTTGGCATGCATGTGTGCCTTTCCCACTGTGACAAGGAGGCGCCAGCATTCCTGCAGATGCTCATACTGAGATGGGCTGATGTCGCCACCGTGTGCTCCCAGTGAATTGTCGAGCATGAGTGGCCAGCACTGCATCCAATGACAGCTTGGCGGCTGGAGTATGTACATGCCTGGCATGCCTGATGAGCGCCTCACCTGACATGCACATGCTGCAGGGTGGCCAGGACAACGTGCAGGACTATCGCCTGGCAGTGCAGCGGTGGCTGCCTCGCGGCCAGGACGCTGGTCGCAGCAGGAATGACAGGCGTTTCAGGTATGCAGAGCAGCCACTCAACGGCGCATCATGGGCCGGTCTCAGCCGTCTGCACACGCTTGCTCCTGCCTGTCGTCGCCCTTGTGGAACCCTCAGGTGGATGACGCCGCTCAATATGAGGAGCACGTCACTTTCTGCATGTTTGAGGAGCACCACTGACAGATGCATGTCTACAATGCTACTTCAGGCGGGGAGATGACGAGAACAGTGCCTCCACCTGGGTGGTGCAGCTGTGCCTGTGGTCCATGAACCCTGCAGTGGCCTTCAGGGGGGTCAGTGAGGCTGCACGCTGCGTTGTTCTCACATCAGGGACCCTGGCTCCCATGGACACCTTTGCCTCCGAGGTGAGAAGCACTGTGTTGTACGACGACCAGCAATGTGGCACCTTGCTGACTTGTCTTTGGCAGACCTACTGCGTCACCTGACTGCTGGTTGGCTGCATGGCCTGCATTCTAGGAGCACTAGACAGCCACTAGCAGCTTGTTCGTGGGCCTGTGAAGATGAGCATGGGAAGGGTCTGCACCATGTGGCGCAGAGCATCCTGTCCTCAACAGACCTGAACTCTGCTGCAGATGGGTGCAGACGCTCCGCTGACTCTGCAGCAGGGGCCCATTGTGCTGGAATGTCATGCCCTGATGGCTGACGAATATGCTCCGCATCCTGCAGCCAGGGGCATCCGTCCCAACAGTGGCCGTGCCTGTCTTTGATGCTGTGAAGTCAAAAGCGGGTGCAGAGCATGCAGAAAAATTTGGTGAGTTTTCCGTTGTGTGCTGCAGCTGGGTACAGGGTTCCCCCTGACCCTGGAGGCGCCCCATGTGGTGGACATGAAGCGCCAGGTCTGGGCAGGCGCAGTCTCCGCTGGGCCGGACGGCAGCAACCTGAATGCCACCTACAGGGTGGCAGACACGACTGCCTTCCAAGACAGCCTGGGCCAGGTGAGCGTGTCAGTACGTAGGCTTCATGCAAGCCTAGACCTTGTGCTTTGCATGCTGGTGCGGCAGAACTCCTCAAGGGCTGCTGGTAGAGTGTAGACATATCATCTGAAGGCAAGCCGCCGCTCGCACAGTCGTAGGAGACAGCTGCTGCTCCGTGAGCCGAGGCCGGCGTCCTCAGAGTTGCTCTGCTGCTTGTGGAAGGTGCTGCTCACTCTTGGAGGGGTGCTGCCTGTCTCACTTCCTGAGCTGTGCTCTTCAGGCTGGGAACGCATCTGGCGTCACAGCGAAAGGGCCTTGATGCGCTTGGAGTGTGTCCACATATCCAGCAACCCGGTCACAGGAGCCTTATCCCTGCAGGTGGTGCTGGCGGCGTGCAGGATCGTCCCTGATGGCGTCCTCATGTTCCTGCCCAGCTACAGCCTCATGAACAAGCTGTGCTCCCGCTGGCAGGTAAGTCCTCCACTCTCATGCCTAGAGCCAGCCGAGCTGACAGTGGATGGCGCACGGGTGCCTTGCCTGCGTGCATGCAGACCAACACGGAGACGTACATGCCATCGGTGCAGAGCACACTGCCCATCACCACGCTGGCAGCCCCACACTACTGCAGGCCACCGGCACCTGGTCCCAGATCTGTGCCCTGAAGACTGTGGTCTCTGAGCCGCGGGGTACCGGTGACAACTTTGACAGCTGCATGGCTGAGTACTATGCAGCCATCAAGGGCGGCAGGGGAGGCTTGATGATGGCGGTCTGCAGGGGCAAGGTGGGTCTGAGCAGAGGCTGCGGAGGCTCTGCATGACTCCTGCCTCATGTCACTGTCTGGTGCTCAGAATGAGGTGCTGGCGACACTGGGGCTGTCGTTGCACTTGATGGCAGGGAGCCTGGCTGCCTCTGCAAGGCACAGCTCTGGGATTGGGTGCTGAGAGCAGTTCTCGCTGCAGCCTCAGCATTTGATTGGTGCAGCATCATTGCATTCAGACAGTGCATGGCTCCTTGCGCAGCCACCCTGCATGCAGCCTCCAGGATGATCTGTCGTACCCTGCAGGTCTCAGAGGGTCTTGATTTCACTGACGGCAATGCACGGGCAGTGTTGCTGGTTGGCATCCCTTTTCCCAATGTGAAGGTGAGCTATGCTGAGAGCCTGCCTGCTCAGCTCAATGACTGCTGTCGCGTCGAGCCTGATTCAATGCCTCAGGTTTGCCTGGGACGTGCACTGCGTCTTGCTGCATCGATCACAGATGGTGCTTGGGCGGCTGGGGGTGTGCAACATGTGTTTCCCGGACGCTGATCACAACAAATCAACCCTGCAGGATACCAAGGTAAATCTGAAGAAGAAATATAATGACCAGGGGCAGCGCACCAGAGGCCTGCTCAGCGGGGACCAGTGGTACTGTCAGCAGGCCTTCAGGTCAGTCTCCTAGTTACATTGGGGCTGGCCAGCTCTAGGCAGAAGGGCCAGCAATGGCGCCTGCTTTTGCCAGCGGCCTTCCTTGGTGGGTACATGCATCAACTGTGCAGGGTCGCCTGGTGACACACTGCCTGCACTTGTCGTGTTGCCTGCATGCAGACCAACAGTATGGCATGCGCTTGCCACCAAGGCTTTGCCACTTGACCAGCAAGCCTGACCGACCTATGCGCCTCCAGCAGGGCTGCGACGACCACCTTTCAAGCCTAGATGCCCTCTTGATTTGCTGCAGGGCGCTGAACCAAGCGATTGGCAGATGCATCAGGCACAGGCTGGACTTTGGCGCCATCCTGCTGATTGATGAACGCTTCCAGCAGCCACGCAACCAGCTCAACCTGTCTCGGTGGTGAGCCCCTGTTGGCTTGGAAGTCACTTTGGTGTGCGACCTTGGAGCTGTGCCAACGACATTGCCTCACTGCCACTGGCTGGCAGGACCGTTGCTTAGGGAGTCTGCAGGGGTCTGTTAAGGGATGTTCTGCAAACCTTGGCATCTGAGGATCTGGCCATGCAACAACCCGGCACGCAAGAATCTGTCAGGCGCTCAGTTGTTCTGCCGCCCACTTTAGTGCTGTTGGCACTTGAGAGAGCGCCTGGACGACATGGAAGCTGCAAGCTGGCAGCTTGCACCTGCCTGCCACAGGGTCTGGCCTCTGTTCCGCAGCAACTGTGACACAGATTGCATCCTGAGGGTGATGGCCCCCCCTCAGATACTGCTCCATGTTGGTCTGACATCAAGCACGATCTCAAGATAGCTGCTGCCTGCAGGGTGAAGGGCGCCCTGCGCATGCAGCCCAACTGGGGCAATGCGCAGCATTCCCTGCAGGCCTTCTTTGCCCGCCTCGCAGCAGACCCACCTGGGCAGCCACCTTCAGCGCCTGTGAGTGCTGCGCCCAAGCTAAAGCTAATGCCCAATCAGGAATCTGGCGCCCGTAAAATGAGCCCAGATGCCCCCCCGGCAAAGGGCAAGGGCAAGCGGCAGGCAGGTGGGACCCGCCTGCAGCCCCCTGCTGTAGCTGCTGCTGAGGAACTTGATGCATGCGGTGTTGGTCTCTGACCCGCAAAACAGTTTGTGGGTCAGTTCAGTTGTGCATTGCTGCTGAGAACTTGACATTGCCTTGAGTGGCAGCTGAACCCAGCGTTGCTGATGCCGCCGGGTGAGACACACACCACTGCACCTCTCCACTCCACTCAGCACACTGTGGTACTCTGGCAGTTGTGGCAGAGCTCAGTCTGGAAGTCCCTACTTGGTGCAGATCAGATGACAGACCCCCAGCAGACGCTGGCAGCTGCCTGGGACAAGGCACAGCCAGCTCAGAGCAGATCAGCATGCCAGCGCCAGGGCAGCCTGTCTCGGGTGCCCTCCCTTAACCAGCCCGCAGGGCTCGTGAAGGCAGAGCCCGCTCTCATGCAGCAGCAGGAGGCGCCAACAGGCGTGCAGCCTTGTGGGCAGCCCACATCATGTGGCGCTGGAGCTGTGGCAGCAGGCAGGCCCTCCCCTACAGGCCCCCGTGGCATGGCTGTCAAGCAGTCTGCCAGCCAAGGGGCAACCCCTTCAGGGCCCAGCAAGAGTGGGCTGCCATGCCTTGCTCAAGCAGACTCTGCCATTGGGGCCCCCAGCCCTGCAAGCGGGAACCGACGCAGGCTGCCTCCCAGCCTGTGGGAGGGCACGCCCCACAGGGTGTCGTCCCCGGGCAGCGCTGACCTGGTTCTACAGCAGCGCATGGCGGGATTCTGCTCGCCTGCCAGGAACGGCAGCAGCAGTGGGAGCAGCAGCCGCGGCAGCCCGCAGCCCACAGCTGGCCATGAGAGGGGCTCTGCAGGGGAGGCTCGGGCAGCCAGTGACCGGCCAGCTGGGGCAGGTCAGCACCAGGAGGGCCCAGCCAAGAGGCAGCGACGCTTCTCCCCTCCTGGCTCCACAGCGCATGGCAGCCAGCTTGGCAGCGGACATTTATCACCCTCTGCAAAGCCAGCACAGGCAAGGCAGCACCACTCTGCAGAACCTGAAGGAAAGGAGAACATGCCAGCGCCGGCAAAGGCCCCTGAGGAAGCCCCTGGGGGTCAGTTGGTTCCTGCAGTGCTGCAGCGTCCAGCGGCCGCAGCTGCGGAGGCTGGTGTGCCTGTAGCGGCATCAGAGGCGCTGGCTGGCACAGTCATGGGGTGCCTGTCCAAGGCCACTGTGCAGCAGTGGGTGCGCCACGACGTGCAGGCCTTTGCGGAGCATGTTCGAGCCACCGGGGAGCTTGAGGTGGGCCCCACGCATGCACAGCTTTCATAATACGCCCCTGCAGCTGTGCCTGGGGTTGTTTGCAAGCTAAAGGTGGGCTCATGGTTGCGGGGCAGCACTACACTTTCCTGCCACTGTGCCCTGGGATGCACTGCGAGCATAAGTTGGGCTCATGGACGCAGGGCAGCACTGGATGCCTTTGGCGCTGTGCCGGAGGCGCTGTGCAAGATGATTCTCCAATTGCTCCTCCCCATCAGGTCGATCTGTTTCACATCTGGCAGAGCCCTCGGGGCTTGCCCGCACAGGTCCCCTTGACAAGACCAGCCTTATGCGTCCGCACCACACTCCAGGCTGACCTGCTGTGCTGGGTGCTGAGCACCTTTCTGCTGCACTGCAGTCTGATGTCATCCTGCTGGCCCAGGCAGGGCTGCTGGAATGCTTTGACATGGCAAGGTGAGGCTATGCATGTTCATCACTTGGTCCAGGAACTGCAGCACCACAAGACTCCACCAGTACACAGGGCATGAGTATGAACACTTATACAGAAGACCACCTGTAGGCTTTGACAGCAGTGGCGCTGCAAGCTTTGCTGAGGGCACACTGTCAAGTACATGAATAAAGGTGGTTTGGGTGTCCGCACCATCACCTGTGCACTGCTGCAGGGAGGTGCTGCAAGCAGAGGGCAGCATGGACAGCTTGGCCAGTCAGTGGGCCTGCGCCCTCCCGACAGGGCTGGCTGCCCTTGCACAGGCTGCCGGCACAGCTGCACATAGCAGGCAGGGACTGGCTGTGGTCGAGCATGAGGTGGCATCCCTCCGTGGACACCTGCAGCAGCATGGCCTTGAGGCCACTCTTCAGGTGAGCTGGCACACCTCTGCATCTGTACCTGCACGCACTGTTTGCGTGCTCCAGTGTCTGCATACCAAGTCTTGTATGCACCCACGGCCTCAGCTCTCGTGTGCATCAACATGTCGTGCCATATCTGCTATCTGACTGATAGTGAGGCCTGACCATACCTCTTGAGAGTGCAGGGTCTGACAAAGGCCTATCAGGATGTCATTTGGGCTCAGGGACAGCCAAAAGCATCCCAGCCCCCTGCTCAGACAGGGCAAGGAGCACAGATCAAGGGCGGAGTGACGAATGCATGCTGTGCAGATAGACAGGCTTGTGCTGACCAGCCTAATAAAGAAAGCAGCGCGGCAAATGCAGACACCCCAGCTTCATCTAACACAAAAGCTCGCATCAATGCCCTCGAAGACAACATCAATGCCTGGGAAGGCTATGAGGACTGGGCAGCCTGGGACCTCTAGACAGCCTGTACACACGCATCAACCCCACAACCTCATGCTCACCAGACTTTGCCCAACAGTGAATGGCATGACAGCAGCTTGCATTGTCGACAAGTTGTCCACTTGAACTGTACTGTTTCAGTGACTCAATCATAAAGCAACGCATGTCAGGGCCACTGGGCCTCCTGGGCATCCTCTATGATGTCTGCATGGTCTGTGAGGTGGCCGGAAAAGTCTGAGGATGACAGATCGTCAGCCTCAAAAGAGAGGCTCACGTGCTCAGCCCCTGCTGCCGCAAAAACGTTGGCATCATGGACTGCCGCCTGCACAAAAATCTGACAATCTTTCGGGCATGTTTTGAAGCCAAGGTTCTGACTTTTGCCATCCTGCAAAGCATTCTGACCTGCATGCTGCCAGAGACTGGCTTCCTGCTCTGCGCCTGAGGTATCAGGCCCTGCAGAGAGCAGTATGGGATTAGCTGAGGGCTGAAGGGTATTGCCAGCTTGGACGTTGGGGGCAATCCAGGCTGCACAGCTGCAGTCAGTGCTGCGCCCCCACTGACGATATGCAAGTTCTGAGTGCTTATGACATAGGAGCTGATGGCTGGGCTGCATGCGTGTGGCTGCATGTTAGATGGCTCATGCAAGCTGTTGGGGGTGAGAAGACCTCCTTAGTCTTCTCCGTAGGCACGGCAAGAGCGCGTGCTGACTGCTCAAGTTGTTGCACAGCAGCCTCAGGCGCAGGACCACAGCACTGGGAGCTGAACACTGCAAGCATGCCTACACAGAAGCAAGGGCAACGTGACAAAGAAGTGGGCCTGCCTGCTGCTTGAGCTCCTGCGCGAGCTGATCTGGCGTCTTGCGCTGTATGCTGCCACCACCCAGAGGGGCCAGGGTGGGCTTAGCCCCCAGCGGTGCCAGCTTGCTGGCTGGCCTGCATGGCAGAGTCGATCTCACACCGTGGGGGATCACTGGGACCTGTAGGTGTGATGCCGAGTCACGGGGCCAAGTTGGAGGCTCAGCAGAACCTCATCAAAGATGGCAGGGCGGGGCCTCTACTTGCACTGCGTGAGGCTCGTGCAGCAGTCCAGCACATGCATTTGCACCCTCTAGTGCTGGAGGGCATGTGCATCGCCCTGCGATGGGCAGCGACTGACTCAACAGCAATGCAGATGGGCGACTGCCAGCAGCCCACCTCAGCAACCCAACCTCGGGCAGCGCCATCCGTCCACCCCTGAGGCTGGAGGTGGCCTCGTGCGACGTTGGTGCCAAGGGGCTGTCCAGGCTGTCCCTGCTGGGGCTGCACCAGATGGAAAGCTCATGGGGGTCATGTGCAGCAGAGCTGGACAGGAGGTGCTGCTGAGTTCTGACTGTGTGCAGCTCAGGACCCCACAGGCAGACACAAATGCAGAGGGGCTGCCCAGCCTGTCCCTTCTGGGCTGCAGCACCGTCAGCAGGATGGGCGCCCTCAACAGGGGAATCTACTGCAGCCCATGCGCTCGCTAGGCCAGGGACCCTTCAATCCAGTTGGCCACTGCCACAGTCCAGGCAATGGCTCCAAGCAAGCAGCACACCGCACACTGTCGGGGGAAAGCATGTAATCAGAGGGCTCCCAGGGCAGGGCGAACTGCAGCTTGTGTACTGCTCCCTTGCAGCAGAGCAAAGACCTGCCCCACCTGTCGGCATCGTAGTTGGTGGAGGAGTTGGCACTGGGCTCTGGGCTTAGCAGTTGCCCCTGGTGTGAGAAGCTGCCCCGGTTGACAGGCTCTGGGATCTTCACAGAGAGCTCCTTCTCCAGAGACACTGCCTTGACACCATCTGCAGCACCAGACAGGGGGACTGAGAGATGAGAGCGACCCGGAGTCGCTGCGTTCAGCAGGTCTCGTGACTGGCACTGTCAGCTCGGCACTGCGACCTAAGTTTGAGTCCAGAGGTAGCAGTCCCAGGCCACTGCTGCTGCATAGCTGTGACTCTGGTCTTTGTGTCAGCCTCAGAAGGATGCTGCTTTGATTTGAAAGGTACTGCACGTGAAAGGCAGCTGCAGTGCCTGCCGCATGACATGTCTGCCAATGGTGCTGCCCGCCCAGCGTCAGTCGGCTGTGCGACAGCCGACAGCTGCAGCAGGGCCAGACGGAGATCAAGCCACAGCACAGGCACACCTGCTGCTGCAGCGCGGTTGGCCAAGGGCGGGACGTTTACAGACAGTCCCATGTGCTCTGGGTGCACCAGGTTGTCGCCGGGGGACACTCCGGGGGACAGCAGGTTGCCGCTGGACGCTGGCGACCCTGGCGACTGCAGGCCTGTCTGCCTGCCCATACTCTCCGTATCCTGCAAGCGGCATGCCAAGCTGATACTATGCGGGCTGGGGACGGGGTCTGTTGGTACTTGTGGTTGTCCTCATTGGCATTGGTGGGAAGCACAATCAGCCATGAGCTGTGGCGACTCTGCCCCCCTGCATTCTCTGCCCCCGCAGGTGTGCTGGAGGTGCTCAGGTGGCCGCCCCCGTGCCTGATGATTGCGTTGGGCTCCACCTTCAGCAGCCTGAAGACCCGCCACCCCAGGAGCACCTATCATGAGATGAGTGCTTTGAGCAGCACCTGACGAAACAATTATCTTACGGCTGAGAGCCAAGAGCTGACACTCCAGTGATTCTGAGCAGCACGCCCCCATCTGTTGTCATAACAGGTCTCTGATCTGGCTGAAGATAGGGAGAACAGAACATAGCTTGGCTACCTGGCGCCCAGAAGGCCCTGCCAGCTTGCCATACAGAGGCCCAGCCTCGGCTCCTTCCTCATCATACTCAATCTCGATGTCCTCACTGCACGGCAATCCACATTGAACGTCAATGCCCTCTCTGCGCAGCGACCACACTCAATCTTGATGCCCTCCCTGCTGTGCGATAACACTCAGTCTCAATGTCCTCTGCAGACCTCACAAGCAGCAGAGGCAACACCTGTGGCGTTGGCATCATATGCCCTGATCACCCTCGGTGGCAAAGCCTACTTCTTGGTGGCAACAGTACATTTGGGCCAGCTTGTGTCTGTCGCATGAGCATGCGCTCTGTACACTTGGACAGAAGAGCGCAAAATGAGCCGGCTCCCAGTTGTGCATGGTGATGCACCATAGGCAAACGGCCGCAGAAGCACTTGCTGAGCCACATCCTGGCTGCCCACGTAAGCGTGCATGCAGGGCAGGCAACCGAGGCGCCTCACCTGATAGCTGACCCCCCTGAGATTGTGGGGCGCAGCTCCCTCGCAGCCAGCTCAGCCCCTGTCAAGTGCTCCACAGGTCGCCCCAAACCTTGTCCTGGGGCAGTTGCCTGGATCACAGTGGCCATTCTAAGCATCAGGCATTTGCGAGTGTTGGCAAAAGCTGCAGGTCTGGGCAGATATTGATATGCAAAAGTTGTGCTGCACTGCTGTTTTGGGCTACCGGGGATCTTGCTGCCAGACACTGCTGCTAGCTTGCTAAGTCTTCACTATCAGGAAGTGAACTCAGTACAGGCAGGAACTTGTTGTGGCTGATGCATATCATCTTCCCAAAGCTGCCCTCAACTGAGGGTAGGCCGGGCAGCTAGAGATGGAGTGGCGCTGACGCTAATGCTGCCACACAGTGACATTGCAGCTGCTCTGCTGCAGCCAGTCTCCAGTGCTATGCCACTGGCCACCTGGCCCCCACCTTGGACGCTGCTGCAGGCGCAGAATGTGCCTTCGCAGCGTCCAGGGCCCGGCTGTGGGCGGGGCCATGCAGCACAGCAGCAGCTGCGGCAGCCTGCTCCACTGTGTCTGGGGACACTGGCCTGCCTCCATGCTGCGCCTTGATGCCGTCCCCGGTGTGTGGGGAGCCGTGCATGCCCGTGGCGGGTATGTTGATGATGTGCCCTGCAGGGAGCCAGAATCATCAAGCAGCTGAAGAAACACACCTTGATGCTGTCACCACTGCGTGGGGAGCTGTGCACGCCTGTGGCAGTTATATCAATGTGCCCTGCAGGGAGACAGCATCATGCATCAGCTGCAGAGACACGTTTTGGTGCCGTCACCGCTGCTTGGTGGACTGAGCATGCCTGCTGCCATATCACTGATGTGCCCTGCAGGCGGGCTATGAGACCCCTTGCAGTAGAGAATCATCGGCGTGCAGCCAAGGTGGTGGCTGTGCCATCGAGCCCTCTGCAGGCCCCAGCAGCATGACGTGCTTTGTATTGGTGCCAGACTGCGACACGCCCAGAGCGTGCCTCACAACAACTGAGTCGCATTCAAGCCTTCTACAGTGCAGATGGTGGTTCCTGCTGCACACAGGGTCTGGAGAAGGATAGCTATGGCCACACGGTCACCTATCCAGATGAAGCGCAGATGACCCCAGAAGCAACGCACCCCCAGGCTTTGCCGGCATCGCCCCGTTTTTCCGCGTCACCGCCCCGCTGCTGAATCTTGGGGAGGCCCTGCCGCCGGCCAGGTGGAGGCGCAGCAATGGGAGCAGCAGGGGCTCGTCGTGCTCGCGCTCCAGCCCCTGCAGCACATGAGAGCATCAGGCCGAGGGGCTGCATACGATGCACAGGCACTGTCATGCTCAGTTCCGACCGTCCCTTGCATTGGCCGAACTGCATTCAGGTTGGATCTGGCCCAGCACTCAGCTCTCCATGTGTTGAGCAGAAGCAATGCAGGAACACGGCAGTGGCTCCACAGGCTGGACAGAAACCAGACTCGACGTCAGCTGGCTGGCACACAGCAGCATGCAGGGTACTGACCAGCTCATCCCGCAGCTGCTCCCGTGACGGCATCTGCTTGCAGTCAACCTCCACATCATACACCTTGCAGAAGTACAGATAGGCGTGAGTGGCATGGTGCCCCTGGGCGGCACTGAGGTCAGCAGGTGGCTGGGCAAAGCCACTGAAGGCTGATGCGCGATGCTGGTGCAGAAGCGCACTGGCCAGAGGAAGCTTGCGTCAAGCGTGCTCGTTGCGTTGGAGTGCTTGTCCATCTTAGGCAACGCACAGCCCACAGAGAGCCAGGTGAACCAGCTCAAAGCAGCACAGGCATGTTGCGTCTTGGGCAGCATGTGGCAAAGGCTGCTTGGGGACGCCAGCTCAGCTCAGCAGGGGCCTCGCAGTGCAGCAGCAGCTGGGAGCTGCTCAGGTTTTGTACAATGCTGGCATGTTTGAGTGATGGACTACCTTGCCAGTCTGAGCCAGATGGCTCCAGGACAGAAAGTCCTTCACCAGTCCAGCAAGCACCATGCCTGAAGCACAGCAGCTGGACTCAGAACGATCAGGTGCTGGCGTGCAGCATTGCAAGGCAGAGCAAGGAAGGAACCTGCCTTCATTGCTGCTGAGAAGCTTGTCTTTGAATGGGTTGTGAATTTGCTGTGAGAAGCCTGCAAACACACTGCTTATGGCATGGCGCCATGGGAAGACTCCTAGGACGCAAAGCTTGCTTGCGCCCTGTACCTTTGCCAGCAGTTTTAACCTCCTCTTCGTCAATGGCAGCAAAGACATGAGCTCGCAGCTGAGCCTGCACATGAAATGTCCTTATGAATGCTGGTGGACTTGCCAAGCATCCAAGGTCAACACTTGGTGTACCTTCAGCTGCGCAAGCACGCCACGCCGCTCCAGAGTCCTGGTGACCACCTGCAGCATGCATCATGTTGAGCACCGCTCTCAAGTTGCAGACGTTGGGAACCCTCAGCTTACCTCTTTGATCTCATCCATGCTCCTTTCAGGGTCAGATCAGGACGGATGTGAGACTTTCGGACCTTTCTGACTGAAATGGTTGCTTGAAGGGTTGACTGTCCATCTGCAGTCAAAGTCAAGTCTGGCTCTCGACAACAGCCTGCTCTCGCTGACGCTCTCCAAGAGAGACGGATCTGACATATAAGGCCCGCTCAAAAATTGCTGCGGCGCCTATTCCCGGACCAAGGCACTCTGCAGCTTGAGCACCAAGCCATCGAACTGCAGACGCTGCTGGTGCTGGCCAGCCACAAGGCAACGCCAGAGGGCAACCTCCTACACACGCCTATGCTCAATTGCCTGTGTTGAGCAAGAATGAGTGACTGGACAGCGTCCAGCACATGTACAAAGGCTGTGCATGAGATTTGACCAGGCGTCAGGGCTTGGCTGAGGAGCTTCTGCATCATGGATCAGCTGGCACAACCTTCGATGCCACTGATCTGCAATGCTGGACTTGACAGCCTAGAAGCCCCTCAGCACTCTGGCACAGAGGCACAGCAGGTGCAGTCTTTTCCCTGCTTTCCTCCACAAACAAGTAGCAACTCATACGGCACAGTGACACCTGCATGGTGTTCAGAGTTGCATGTCGCTCTGCTGCACAGTCTGGCAATGCCAGTGTCTGTGGCAGCCTGCAAAATGAGCAGCTGCGTCTCCCTGGCTTACCACTGCCCCACTGTGCCGAGTGCAGGTCCCACAAGACCGGCAGCAGCTGCAGTTCAGGGTGTCGCGGCAGCAGCCATTCAGCCAGGTACACCAGCTGTTCCCTAAGGGGCAGCCCACTGTCTGGCCAGAGCTGCCCCGCCAGCAGCAGGCGCAGTGCGGCTGGAGCCAGCTGCCAGCAGAGTGGCAGCTGCAGGGCAGCCAGTGCGGGTGAGGGCCTGCCCATGGACGGTCTCTGTCCTGGCGCTGCTTTGCTGCAACTATCGATGCCGCAGGCCAGAGGCAACAGGAGCTCCTGTGCTGACCTTGCTGGCTACTGCCTGCCTGAATGAGCAGCTCATGCAGCTGCCAGCGCTCTGCAGAGCAGAAGCTGCCTGTAACAAAGCCTGAGCTGACTGCTGCAAGCTTCGCTAAATTCTGCAGGGGTTCAGCCTCAGAAAACGCTCCCACCTCCCATGCTGTGGGGCCAGCCCCCGGCTCTGCTGCAGCAGTGGCTGCAAACAGCAGCCGCCCCTTCGGCAGCAGCATGGACATGACCATGAGCCTCAGGCCCGGCTTCCATGATCAGGCGCCCACAGCAAAGCGCCTGCGGGCCAACGCCTGGCAGCAGGAGGCAGGGCCAGCAGAGGATCATCTCCAGCAGGCCAGGCCGGTCAGAGCCTGAGTTTGAAGCTGCAGCCTGCAGCCTGCAATCTGCAATCCTGCGCAGCGCTGCACGAGAGACCTTACTTGTGCCTTGTACTTCATGACAGAAACAGGTGCTGCTTGCTGTTGATCATCAAGCCAGGAGTTGTGCCTGCCAAAGGTTTCTGCCAGCAGCAGGCTGAGCCTACAGCATGAGATGTTGCAGCTACTCCCTGTGTGCCTCACAGGCACCAAACAGCTTTGCAAGGAGCCAGGCAGCTGCAGCCACCACGGTCAGCAGCCCCTACCTGCTGTCAGCCAGCCAAACCCTGCCAGTGACCAGGCCTCAGGGCACCTCTGAAGGCGTGCCAGCCTCCAGTGCAGGCGTGCAGCAGTTGCTTTGCAGCAATCGAGGCGCCTCCCTGCAGATTGGTGCAGCGGCGACCAGCGTCCTGGCCCATGGGACAGCTCCAGGCGCAGATGGAGCGGCAGGAGTGGTGGCTCCCTTCGCTGCAGGCGCAGAGCCGGAGGGCGTCGAGGTCATGCCACTGACGCCTGTGACGGGTCACATGGTCAGGTGAGCTAGGCCTGTGGCTGCTGCTTGCGGGCAGCTGAACATGCTCACCACATGGGCCAGTGGTCCGCAGATGTGGTGGCACTGCAAATAATGTCGGGGGGCAGCGCGTGTCCAGTCACTGCACAGCTACAACCCTTGGCAGCTGCCTGCAGTCAGGCAAAGCCGTCTGCTGACCTGCAGCTTGTAATGCGTTTCTGCCCGCCAAACTATGGTAATGGACTTGCAGGAAGTGTGGTGACCTGGGCTTCCTGGGGTCTGTGATGGTGATGGGGCGGCCGCATCTAGCCATTCTATACTGCAGTGACGGCTCAGAACCACCGGTGAGCAGCAGCCTGGGTAGTGCTGATGCAGCTGTCACCCCACAAGCACTGAGTTCCAGCAGTGAAAGGGTCTGGCCATCCCTGCAGTCCCAGCCAGTGCCCGTCACCTCATCTTGCGACCTCTTGCCTGCATTCTGGGAGCAGGACCTCTGCTCACGATGTCGCAATGGCATGGCCCAAAGTTGCATACCCCACCTTTGAGGGGCTCTGCAGCTTGCCTGCCATGTGCAGGCCCACGCCTGCCGGCAGGGGGCAGCCCTGTCAGGCCAGGTGATGACTGCGTGCAATGGGCTGATGCATGGCTTCCTGATGATGGGAAATTACAGCCTCAACGCCATGATCATCGACCCCAGCGCGATTGTGCCCGCTCAGGTGAGGCTGTGGTGAGGTGTTGGTAGTTGCAGAGGGCAGCTGCATGTCTGCCTGGAGAGTCATGCCTTTACTACTGACACAACAGGGAAATGAGCATTGACCTTTGCTGCTGCACCCTAGCAGTTTGCACCGCGTCTCTACCGGTTGCTTGATGCACGGCAGTCTAACAGCATGCGCGGGCGCTCCATATGTTCCATGCTGCAGCTTGCGCATGTGCAGGTGGCAGGGCAGCCCGTGCCGCAGCCCAAGGCCGACCCTTTGCAGGAGGACCAGCAGCTGCTGCACGGCTATGGCAGCTATGCCTCAGCAGACTGGACGCAGACGAGCCTCCAACCGGCCCCAGAGATGCCCTCTGATGCCCCCTGGGAGCAGCAGCGCTTGAGGGTGAGGCAGGTGCATCTCACACACAATATTGTCACCCAGGTCATGCGCCAGTCTGCCCAGCTCTCATGGTCTACAGATAAGTTTCCGCAGTGAACAGCTGCAAGGCAGTGCTGTGATAGAGTTGTGCCAGCGTGCTTGACTGCGGCTGCCGAAGGACTTCCTTGACAGCAGGCAGCACAGGCAGGCTGACATGTGCAGCTACCACCAGCTCAACTCTGCAGCTGTCCTGCACGCTTAGAGGCACAGTGCAACCTGCTGGCCTGCCTGCAGGCTGGGCACCGCTCAGCTGTTTGGCAGCGACGATCAGGCTCTTTGGGCAGCTCCAGTGCTGAGGATGAGGGCAGGGAGGCTCCTGGGCAGGAGTCAGCTCTTGAGGCTGCAGCTCAGAGGCAGCTCAACTCTCTGCCAGGCCTGGCAGGGGGTGACCAGCCCTCGGCCCCTGCGCACCAGACCGCAGGGGCCGCTGCAGCAGACAGCAGCACACAGTCCCCTGCAGATGGTGAGCTCTGCTGGACCTGATTCATCTGGAATGGTGCTCATTCAGTTGCAGCCAATTTGCAGCCCCATGACTGAAACGACTGTCAAGCAAAGTGACAATGCTGTCAACATGGAGCTGTCAGTTTGACTGCATAGGCAAGCTGCACTCTGATGCCAGTGCCGTCCCCTACAGGCGTCCAGCCGCTCTGCAGCAGCGCAGCTCAGAGGTCTGGGGACTGGTGCCGCCACTTGCAGCAGTCCGACTTGCCTGACGATGGCTACACGTGAGTGCTGACCTTCTGACCAGCATGCGGCTTCTGTGAGGTGCCATTCAGACAAAGACATGTATGCAAGCGCTCCTGGGAGGTCTGTGCGTGACTGAGCCTCTGAACTGGTGTGTTGCTCACAGCCGCAGAGTGTCACTGACCCCTTTGGCCTGCCTGAATTCTGCCGAAACAACTGTCTGCAGGTGGCGGAAATACGGGGAGAAGTGCCTGGTGGGCAGTTGTGCTCCTCGCCTGTACTTCAAATGCAGCCACAAGGCCTGCCAGGCCAAAAAACATGTCCAGGTAGGTCTCACTGTTGAGCTCAAAGCAGCCAGACTCTACATATTGCACAGGTCTTGCTCACATTCCTGTGAAGGAGCCTGATTGATGTGCTGCTCTGCAGGTGCTGCTGGCAGACACAGCCTCCGTGGCAGTCCGCTATACTGGGACACACAACCACTATCCTGTGGCAGAGACAGGGCGGCTCCAGAAGTGATGAGCTACTCAGGGCTCTCTGGTTCAGGCGCCGCTTCCTTTCTCGTAACAGTTAGCATGCTCTGTTCTTAGAACCCAGCACATTGTCAACATTGCAGCAGGTCCTTTTGTCAGCAGGACTGCCATTGTGGTCAGCTCAGCAGGAATCTGCCAGCACAAAACCTGCAGGCAAACTGGAACACCTCTTCCTCTGCATCTGACTTGTCGTCTCATTGTGCTCATGCTCACCTGTGCCTGCGCTGCTGCCGTATTTCTGCTGTGAGCTTCGAGACCGGGCTTTTGCTCATGCTTTCACTGTCCACGGCACACCTGGATGCACAGCTTCCACAGCAGATGGTGGCGAAAGGCTGCCGTGGGTGTGACCCGGCTCCCAGCTGCAGTGCTGCAGCGCCGCTGCAAGGTGCAGTTCAGCCAGCTCGAGATCTGCTCCATATTCTGCCTTCAGCCACTGCTGAGCGTGCTCCAGCGCAGCAGCTTCACACAGCGACGCCTGCTGGGCAACGCAATACTTACACAGGGAAGCTGGCCACTGTTCTCTGCTGGTTGCAGTCAAACTGGTGAAACAGCAACGCTGAAGTGCCTGCTTGCAAGCGCACAAGAAAGTTGAATTAGCCGTCAGCAGGCCTCTGCAGCATGGGGCTCGAGCATTAGACTTCCCTGCAAGGCAAACTGCCTGCTGTCAACTGTCAGTACTGTCAGGCCAGGAATGAGCAACAGTTTCCTTCTGATAACATCTTAGGCAGAGCTTAAACTGCTGGAGTGGCAAGGCTATGAGCCTGATGTGCTCCAGACGTGAACCTTGATTGTTCTCATCCTAAAGTAATCATAAGCATGTGCAAGGCTGCATGTTACCTCGCCCACGGCTTTCACGGTTGCCCCAGGCTGCTGCCAAGGGCTGGCAACTGTGACTACCCTGACATATCGCTGATAGTTGACATGTCCCACCGGATACTGTGATGGAGCTCTGAAGGTAGATCTGGACGCAGCAAAGGAAGGTTGCAAAAAGTCAGGATCTCAATCAGTTGCAGGCGCATGCGGGTCAACGCCTAAACCGGCCCCTAAGCCTGATCAGTTCCGCGGCTCGTACCAGCCAGCCTGTCATAATGTCTTTCAGAGAGCTTCGAAGTAAGCCTGTTGTCTTGAAAGTGCTTGCAACCCTCTGCCTGATAGCTGTCTACCAGCATCAGCACCGTAAGATCAGTGATCCTGTCTGCAGACTTCTCAGAGGTCATGCGCAGCCTTGGCTATCCAAGGCCCATAGCCATGGAAAGCTTCAGGGCACCCAACTTTGAGCTGGTGGCTGATTGCTTGTACTGGCTGTTTCAGAGGTGAGCAGCCCGCTCCCATGCTTGTGCAAATGGCCAGAGAAGGCTTGGGGGACCAAAGTGTTGTTTGGCAGCGACATCAAGTCTGCTTGGGGCCAATGCACTGCTTTGCAGGCTGCTCCTAAGATCATGCTGTTTACCAAGAGTATGTGTCAGTGCAGTCACAATTCTCGTCAAACATCAAGCAACTATAAAGGCTTGACACTCCCATGCTGCAGCAGCATGCCTTTTTCGACTCAAGCGATGTCGACTAGCAATCAGATAGCACCACTGGCTGCCCTGGCTGATCTGGCGGCACAGCATGCTGACATTGACGCTCAGCCTGCAGACAGCGTCCCAGGTCCTTGCATGCAACACTGTCGCAGGTACGACCCTGGAGCGGACGTGGTGGATGACATCAGCACCGAGAGCGACCGCGTGCTCTTTCTGCAGAGCATTGCGCAGAGCCTGCTGGTCAAGGCGCGCATGAAGCTCAACATCAGGCGCCTGTACCAGGCAGATGGGGCTGCCGTCCGGGAGTTACTCAAGCTGGCCAGCCTGCTATACCGTGCCATGGCTGTCCCCGTGGAGGATGACGAGGTGCGGCTTGTCAGGTGTCCTGTATGCACCAGGGAATGCCATTGATGGGTCTGGCGCTATGCAGCGGTGGCACACACTGCCAGCCTATAGCTGGAGACAGCTGCCTGAGCTGGCCAGCCTGTTGCATGGAGGTAGGATTCAAGGTCATGCAGGCCGGCCTGCCTGCTGCAAGAGGTCATGGCAGACCCAGCAGGGAGCAGGACATAACCCTCAGCTTCACAGGTTGGCCAGCAGTGGGCATGGCCAGCCTTAGGTGCGGACAGCATGCTGCGGAGGCCTCAGGAGCTAGAGCAACTCAAGCTGCCCAGCCTGCTGCATCAGGCCATGCCAGACCTGCAGAGGATGAGTACATGCACCAGCCCCTCATGTGGACCAGCAGTGGCTGTGGCCAGCACTGGGGGCAGAGAGCACGCTGGCACGAGCAGCCACAAGTGCCAGGGCAGCTCAAGCTGGCCAGCCTGCTGCACATCAGCAGGGTGCAAGAGCCGCTGGCCAGTCTGCTGCAGCATGCCAAGCCAGTCACCGCAGAAGGTTGAGGCATGCATGGAGTCTCTTGTTGCAGCCCCTGTGGCCTCTGCTCAATCTGGCAACAGACAGGGGCTGGTTTCGCCAAACCTGGTCAGCTTTCTGCACCAGGCCATGGCTATTCCAGCAGAGTATGCGGAAGTGGAACCCGTATCATCATGCTGCAGCAAAGATGGCTTGTATGCTGCATCCTGGCCTAGGTGCCAATTGAGTGCAGTCACTTTGTAGCAGCACTTACTGTCTTGTGCCATGCTGGCAACAGGCAATCACGCCCAGTTCCTGCTTGCAGCTGCCGCACGCAAGCAGCTGCATTGGGCCCTTCTTGCAGGCTACCGTGCTTTGCGTAAGACAACTCTGCCTGCAGGCACTGCAGCGCCTGCAGCGCAATTGCTGCAGGTAAGGCTGCCTGCAGCAGCCTGCAATCTGGTGTGCTGGTGCGTCTCTGACCACAGCGCAAGTGTCCGGTGCCGACCTGGCTGCCTTCAAGCACAGCCACCTGCTGCCCCTGAACATGTCCGCAGCACAGCGGAGGTCGGGCCTGAGCACAGCTGCTGCCCGCAGGAGGCAGGGGCCGACACAGCTGCCTTCAAGCGCAGCCTGCAGGATGTGGACGCCAGAGCAGCGCGCCAGCTGACCGGCGAGCTCACGCGAGCGGGGGCAGCGGTGTATGACGCTCTGCAGCACGAGCGTGAGCTCCGGGAGGTGCGCCAGAGGTGGGTGACCCAGAGCAGGCAGTCGCCTGTGCCAGGGAGCATTCTGTGCGAGGGGGGGTCCTGGATCCAGCCATTGCACATTGCAGACACCTGCTGTGGTGTCCTGTCAGAGACACAGCTGCGCATCAGCTCTGCCAGCGCTTGTGCCAAAAACAGTGCTTCTGAAGCAGCTGCCCTGTTGACGCATGCCGTGCTGGACTCACTCAGTACTGTGCACATGTCCAGGCGAATTTTTTCCTCCCCGATGTCGCAGGTGCTGGGCCAGTAACTGTTTCTGCAAAGCTGTGGCTGTGCCTGCACTGTTTCTTTTCTTTTTTTTTGTGGTCAGCCACTGCCTGAGCAGCACACAACAGCTTTCTGACTGTTCTGCTTTGCCAGCAGGGCCATCGGGCGCAACATGGACGGGGAGACCATCGAGAGGACAGTGCGGGAGGCCATAGCCTCAGTCAACGACAATGCAACCTCTGTGGAACGCCTCAGCAGCGAGCTGGACGAGCACGCCAGGTGGGCTTATGATCTGGACCAGTGCAGGCCTCAAGCTGAGGTGGGGCGTGCTGCACCATGGTTTTACCTCAATGGACTCCCAGCAGGCAGTCCCAACATCAGACCTGGGAGTCTCTTCGGCTGAAAGTGGCCATGCACGCCATGGCCCACCAAACACGCAGCCCTTTGAGGCAGTGCTGGTGGGTGCCGTTCCAGCAGACGCAGCAGCAGCCATGCAGCTGACTGCATCCTGCAGCCCCATGTGTTTGCAGCCCTTTCAGCCCAGCCAGCAGGGCCCTGCTCCAAGGGCCTGGAAGGAGCATGCATTCTCATCCCACTGTGCAGATGTTGCCAGATCTGCCACCGTCCACGGGGCACCTGCAGGGGTCTGCAGGCCAAGCTGGACAAGCGCCGGTCAGAGCTGGAGCGCGCCGAGCGGCGGCTGAGCACCCTGACGGCGGTGCGCCCAGCCTACATGGATGAGTATGAGCGCCTGCAGGGGGAGCTGCAGGACCTGTTCACCCTCTACCTGCAGCGCTTCCGGTGAGCCTGGGTCGCAGTTGCTGGTCCAGTGACCTCAGCATTGCAGAGAGTGCTGGTCTTGTTCCTCAGCTGGTGCGTGTGCAATTACGGGCAGGCCGACATTTCTAGAGATGCACTCTGCCTTTTTGGCATGCCAGGCTGAGCTGCTGGATGCTGCCCTTGTTCAACGCTGCAGGAATCTGGAGTTCCTGGAGGGGCAGCTGGAGGCGCACCATTTGGCGCAGCGCAGCAAGATGGACGCAGAGGACCGGTGGGCAGGGGTGTTTGTCAAGTCCTGCCTGCTATCAGCGCGACTCTGGTGTCCCAAGCCTGCCTGGGGTTCCATGCGGGGCAGCTTGGTTGCTTCAGTCTGCCTGTGCTTGGGCCGCCTCTGATGCAGAGGCCCTTTCTGCGCCTGACACTGTGGCCCCTGCCATGTCAGGTACTTAGGACATTGCTGCCGCTGCTGTGCAGGTTCACAGTCTGCAGTCATGAGCTGTGCTGTCCTGCCTTGTTCAGTGCCACAAGGAGCATCAACTGGACCCTGCTGCCCTGCCGGTCCCACCAGGCGGTGCAGCAGTGCCTGCATGAGCACTACCTGCATGTTCTTGGGGGTGAGGCAGAGGCGGCTGCAAAGATACCTCCAGCAGCTGACAGAGTGATCTACCGCCGACAGCAGCTCAACAGGATCCCCCGAGCACGAGGTGTCAGTAGGGCCCTGCTGTCATGCAGGACCCTCAAGAAGATGCAGCGGCGCCTCCAAGAGGACGAGCTGCGCGTCCTCAGGGGGGAGGCCGAGGTGGATGAGGCTCATGTGGACGACGACTCGGCAGTCTCGGAGGATGCGCCCTCAGACACAGGGCGGGGTGCCCAGCCGGCGCCCGCCGGGTTTGTGACGGCTGGGCGGGGGCCCTCCTTTGTAGGCGGTGGGGAAGTGCGCACCACAACCAGAGGTGAACAAGGGGGCTCACGCTGCCGGCCAGGTCTGAGGATGGCAGGTTGGGAGTCCCTCCCTTGGGGCGGGGGCAAGTCGGGTAGCACCACCAAATATGAATGAGGGTGCAGGTGCTGCCTGCTGGGTTGAGGAGCCCTTGTTCAAGGGCCATGGAAACCCGTGCACGCTTCCCAGAAAGGGGCATTGCTTCATTCCTGCGTTATTGGGCCACCTTTGGGAGCGCTCTGCCGCCACAACATTGCACTAGAGGTGGGACACTGCCGCTGTGGACTATAGGGAGGCTGCCAGGTGTTGACGCCTTGCCCACTGAGTACCCTCTGGTGGGGTGTTGCTGCTCGCTGAACCTCACAGGCTCCAAACAGTCCACTTGTGGGCTGCAGACAGACTTGGCCCATGCAAGTGTCATCCTGGCATGATGTGAGAGCCCTTACGCCCTGCAGCCCTGCCCACTTCACATGCTCTTGACCAAACAGTTCAGAGCTTTGGTGCAGACTGCAGTGTTCTGCCTGCACCTGCAGGTGGCCAGGTCATGGGCATGCTGACAGGAGCTGGCTCTGACCTCTCTGGAGACAGCATTGTGGATGACACAGGCAGTGAGAGCACACACATCAGCATCAACGATGGCGGACCCTCAGACGCAGAGCTGTTCAAGGAAGACGATGGTGCAACAGACTTTACAGAGGGCGAGGAGCTGGACAATGTGCTTGAGAGTGATGACAATGACTTCTGACGATGGCTTCTGCGCACCCGCATCTGCCCGCAGTTGATTAATGGCCATGGACTAGGAACCTTGCAGCTTGCTCTTTGACTTCAGTTATGGTATGACCATGCATGCACTGCGGTCCCATGAAACCTTGAAACTTGACAGGGCCTCGCAATTTTTACACAAGGAGACCCTTCACGTCAAGCTTGCAGGCTGTCAGCAAGGCTCAGGTGGGCGTCAAAAGATCAGATGTCGGCAATGGTCACCTCCACCTCCACTCCAGGCTCAATGCTGCATTGCAGGAAAACAGTGAGTCTGATCCTCAACAGCACTTATTCCACAAGACATGCTCTGGGCGCAGGCTCAATGCGGGTCTTCCTTGCTGCCAGGCTGTGCAAGCACCAGGAAGCAAAACCTTGTAGACTGGTGAACAGCAAGCCCCTCACCTGATGGAAGTAATCTGCTTCACGACCTCAGCAGGGGAGTGCAGGTCGATCAGGCGCTTGTGGATGCGCATCTCAAATCTGCAGGGCACAGTAATTCCTGACGTGGTGCGGAATGGAGCTCAATCATAAAGAGCAGCAGGTCGCTGCCCTGAGCGCAGGTTCTGGGCCTGCAACGTATGCTTGTGCCGCTGACGTATGCCTTGCAGAGACGTGCGCAGCCTGGCAGCCTGTGCAACAGCAGGAAGCCACCCCAGCAGCCGCAGCAAGCCCACAGCAGCATAGGAGGCACTGCAAGCAGTTGCCAGCAGGGGCGAGGCGCTCACCTGTCCCAGGTGTTGGTGCCCTCACCGCAAGGGGACTTGCGGGTGGTGATGTGCAGCACCTTGGTGGGCATGCGCACAGGGCCCTTCACCTTCAGGCGCTTGTCCTTGGCACCCTTGATCAGGTCAGCACACACTGCAGGCAGGGGAGGAAGCATACAGCCTGGCTGAATGTCTAGAGGTGACGGCAATCTGCCTGCCAGGATCGCACGACAGATGGACACATCAACAGCTGCATGCAGCAAGTCAGCGCACCCTGCAGGCAGGGCTGGGCACTTCAATGACTGGTGTTCACAAAAAGGGGTGAGGGGGCATCACTACCATGGGGTGCAGGGGTGAGGACAGACGCGTGCCATTCCCATCTTCGGCGACTACGCTGACTGACGCCTTCACTGCTGCTCCTAAGCATGGCTGGTGCATGCCTCACCCTTCTCCAGGTTCTTCACATTGCGGGCTGTCAATGTGATGCGGATCCTGTGGATCGCAGCGCCCTCCTCCTCCAGGCCGGGCTTGCTGGCCGCAGCCATTGATGGCTTCATGGTTGCCATCCTGCAGACAGTAGGTCCACATTCCACCCTGCTTCTTGCTAAGCTACACAGGTCAGAAGCTGAGGGGCTGTGTGTTCAGCTCAGCTCGAGGGCAGGGGTGGGGCACACCTATTGCTGTCCCCGAGTCAGCACGCAGGAGACCTCCTGCGCCTGTGCAAACTGAGGGATCTGGGGCTCCAAAAGTTTATGTCTTTCTTTGCAAAAGCGGCCTGACCTAAAGTATGCTGAGCGTCAGGCATGTTTACATTTTGAGCGGCAGCGCGAAACAAAATAGCTATTCAAAGGTGGAGCTTTGCACCAGACCTTGGGCGGCCAGGACTTGGTGCAGCATGGCACCGCAGCGGACAGTGACCAGTCAGCAGAAGCAAGAGGAGCGAACTACAGTGCAAAACTGTACCAGATGACTTGGCCCGTCTTATTGAGGGTGTGTACAGGGCTGCTGCCGAGCATGCCCGCGCTGCCTTGGCTCAGAGCTAAAGAGAGTTCAGGCTGAGGTCTTGGGTTTTGCAGTGCCAGAGTGGCCGTCACAGTGCTCTCACAGGGGGTTCAGTTGACTGCGCTCAAATTTGTTGGTCAAGGAGCAAGCGTGGGCCTGGTGATGAAAAGCCTGAGTGATGCTCATCTCCTGGATGCAGTCTGTGGGGCTACAGACTGCTGGCCTGCAGGCAGGCAGGCCACACTACTGATGCAGCTCCACAGACATGGCGCTTCAAATTCTCAAGCGCAGCCATGAGGGCCGCTCTGCAAACACCAGCGGCACAGCAGTGGTCAAATGCTGGCGGGCAGAGCATCACAAGCCTGAGCGCTAGATGCAGCTCCACATACACTGCCCTGTTGCAGCACATCACCCAGCTGGCAGGCAGCGCAGGCCTGCCTGTGAAGATCTCCCCATAGCTGGTCAGGTCGCCTGTGGGGATGTCGATGAGGGGAATGCCTGTGCGGGTGCTCTTCCAGTAGATGCGCTCCAGTCCAGGCAGGGTGGACGTACGGTAGTTCTCGATCAGGGACGCAGCCAGGCTTGTGTCGTCGTTGCAGCCGGCCTGCAGCATGGGAGGCGGCAGCTGTGCGGCGACTCTGAGCGGTCACAGGCGCAGCCCGTCCCTGGTACAGGCAGCAAAGTGGGTGGATGGCAGGGTGACTTCAGCTCCTGCCAGCACCGTAGCTGGCTGCAGCAGAGGCAGCAGCTGTCAAGCTGCAGCAGGTTGCAGAATGGAACATGCTCAGCCCCTGGCGGCCCCTGTCGGGGTCTTGGTCAGTGCTGCATCCGCCTCAGTGCTGCGCGTGGCCCCTGCCCTTTGGGTTCAACATCGCAGTTGAAGCTCACCTCTGTGATCCAGATGGGCTTCCCTGGGAATGCTGCGTTGACGGAGGTCACCAGGCTGGTCACCTGGTCCCACTCACACCTGCAGCACAAGGGCATCCTTACAGTGCAGGCGCCAGCAGACTGCCCCTGCTCTGGACCTCAGTAGCACAACATGCGGTTTTGCAGTTGGCATGCACCACCAATGTTGGGGTCTCAGCACCTGCTTTTGCCTGCTGTATCACAGCAGCAATGCTGAAGACCATTTTTCCCAACAGGGCTTGGACACGAAATAGACCAGACAGCCACTGAGGTCGCTCACTGATAGATGTGGACGTTCATGACGTCCACCGCATCTGCGCAGCCAGCGTCCATGAACTGCTGCAGGAAGGTGAGGTGGTTTGTAGTGCAGAAGGGCGCGTAGAAGCTGCCGTCGGGGGCGGCCACACAGTAGGCCACCCCGGGGGACACGGTCGTCACGGCTGAGGGGTTTGGCAGGTTGGTCAGCAGCTGCAGGGCAGGAATGCACACTTTGGTGGCTAGAGGCGTGAGCGCTGGCTGCCTTAAGAATGCTCGATGCTCAGGACAGGGTGGATGCATGCGCAGGGCATAGCAGGCAGAGATTGCTCTGCATCTGGGTGCTGCACAGGTCTTCCTGTCAGCTGTAACAGTCCCCCGCGTGTTGGAGTACTGTGGAGTAAGTGGCAAGGCACCTGCAGATATGGCGCACAGGCGTCCGCGCCGTTGCTGAAGACGTCCGAGTCCCCCAGGACGTAGGATGCAATGTTGGGCTCGTTGAAGATCTGCAGAGCACTGCCCGTGAGTTGGTGGGGGGGAACCGCTGCCTGCAAGCTGAGAAGTTGCCGTGCACGAATAAGGCTGCATCAACTGTACAGTGCGAGCTACTGCAGGGCCCAACACGCTGGCATCAGGCATGAGCTGCTCTGTACCTGCAGCTCTGTCACTGCTGACCAGTCGATGGGCCCAATGTTGTTCTGCAGGGCAGCAGAGCTCCAATCGTGAAAGGGCAGAAGCACAGTTGTAGATTTGACACAATGACTCACTCCCAGATTGCCGCAACTGGCCAGCAGAGCTGCAGCGCCACAACCAGTCAGCAGAGCAGGCTGCACCCCAGCAGGCACCCATGCAGGAGCTGTGGTGCACAGCCACCACACCCACCCGCTGGCGAATGACATACAGGTACTCCTGACCAGGGATGTCGGGACACAGGGGTACCACGTTCCAGTTCTGGTCTGCAGCCAGGACAGGACAGGACACCATTAGCATGCACGCTCCAGACCAGGAACTTTGGGGCACTCCCGACTAGGGAGATGGGGCACAAGGCCACTACATTCCAATGCTGGTCTGCCGGACAGCATCGGCAGGCAGTGCACTTGCGCAGGCTGGGCAGCTATGCCAGTCCTTCGCAACTGCAGCATGCCTGTGCGAATGCAGGCCACACCGCTTTGTCACCATGGCCCAGCGGTCAACACGATGCGGCGAGCAAGAAGCAAATGGGACGTTGTGCAGGCCAGGCATTCCAGCAGGGTGCAGGCAGAGTGCACCAGGTGCCCCGCTGTCAGAAGGCTGCCGTCTGCAGACAAGGTGGGGTCAGACTTCCTGTGCGTTCCTGCCTTGCACGGCTTGCACACAAAGCAGCAAGCTGTCAGGCAGCAAGCAGCGAAGCTCACAGCAGTAGGAGTTGAGGGTGATCATGTCTGTGCAGACATACTCTGAGCCGTAGGCCCCTGGACCCTCCATGGAGGCGCACATCTTGATGCTGGCTGGGACGATCTGCACAAGGGCAGGGAGATGGCTGGATCAGTGCACAGCTGGCAGTCAGCACTGCATGGGTGGTATGCGTGGCTGTCAACAGAGTGATCAGCTGCAGGGTATGGCAGGCTGCCAGCACAAGCACAGGGGCCAGGGACCCCCCCAGACCAATGCACAGACCAATGCAGCGCCGGAGTTGTCAGCACGGGGTGCGCAAGCATCCCTATACAGCCCTGGCACTGCAGCAGCACCATCAGACGTCCCCTGTGCCCACCACTGATTCTGTTGCAGCTGTTGGGGCAGGTGTCATGGCTGCAGCTGTGCTGTTCTGTGGCGTTGTCGTGGCCACAGCTGTCGAGGTTGGGGCTGCAGTCTGAGATGCTGCAGTGGCTGAGCTGGCCGGGCTCTGAGGGCACTGAATGGTCTGAACGGGGACGAGCAGGGTTGTGCTGGAGGGAACAGCTGTTGCATCAGAGAGCGAAGGGTTGGCAGCCTGGATCTGGTCAGCTGAGGCCCCACTGGAGCTGAGCTTGACAGCTATCTGGGCAATGGAGTCCCCCTGCTGCCAGGTGTAGGTCACGGTGCAGGAGCTTGAAGAGTCGACATCTGCAGGTGCAGTGGTGCCACATAGCAGTCATCTTTCCTTCAAATGTATCAGGTGGGGTTTGAAAGCAGAAGAGGGAGAGTGCAGCAAGCTGCTGTCCACATGGAGGGCGTGCATTTCCCCCTTGACTGGATGCAGCATGCCTGTTTTGAGACTCAATGGCACCCACTTGGGTTTGTTGTGCAGTACTGGTTGGGGATGGTCAACAGCTGGCCTGCCAGCGAGCTCAATTGTGCAGAGGTGTCGCTGGGGAGGCTGGGGTTGTACAGAGACACAACGGTGGTGCCCACACCACCTGCACAAGCATTGTCAGATTCAAAATGTGTTTGAACGTGAGTTGCTGCGAAGGAGGCAAAGGTGCATGGGGGCCATGCAGCTGCAACAGGTGCCCACCAACACTTGCTGCAATGGAGAGGATGGTGTCTGCAGGCTGCACAGTGTACTGCAGGCTGCAGGGTCCGCTGCTCTGCAGGAGCTTGCGAGGCTGTTGGCGCAGGTGCTGGCCATGAACGCCAGCCTGCAGCTGTGCAGCAATGCATCAGGGCTGCTGGGTCGGGCCAGGTATAGGTACAGATACAAATTCAGGGGAGAGGGGCCCCAGCTGGGTGCAGGGGCCCCAGACAACAGCCGATGGGCTTCGGCAAGCTGCAGCCTGATACAGGCATCCAGGACTCACCACTGCGTCAAGCAGCACTGCCACTGCAATCAGAATGTGCAATACAAAAGCTGCCATCGCGGTTTGCGATGTGGATTGGTGGTCACTGAAGGCGCTGCTGGTGGACGACGTACGGCAGACACAAGCAATGCGCTGCCTCCCTCAACTTTTCTCTCGAATAGGAATTCAAAGTCGTCACACTTAGGAGGGAAAGGCCAGTTTACAGTACTGCAATCAATGCAGGCTGTGCTCTCAATCAGAGACAACATCTTCACAGAGGGCCTGGGTTGTCGACCTCCTCCTTCCTGTCAATCTGAATGATGAACTGCTGATTGGGCTCATCGCCAACAACCTCTGCTGCTCACAAAATGATGGGTCAGAAGTGATGCAGTTGAGGCCTTGCAGCCTGTCATGGCTCAATATACCATGGCTGAGCAGTGTCCCACCTGAGTAGTGCTGCGGCGGCTTGTCGCTGGGGCAATTTTCTGTGTCGTCCTGGAAAAGTACATCCCCAACTTTGAAAACACGCTCCGTGCCATCTGTGGTCTTCACCATCCTGCAAAGCACAACACAAAGGTTGTGCGTGCAGCAGGTGACCAAGCACTGCTCTTCTGCTGACTGATCAACAAAGCGTCCTGAGCTTACCAGGATCCCTTGATGCAAACTACAAACTGCGTGTTGGGGCAGGGGTGGAAGTCATTCTTCAGCCCAGGAGCCAGCTCAGTGAAGACTGTCTGCATGGGTGTGCAGGCAACTGCTGGAACTTCACGGGTTCACACTTGTGACCGCATACCCCTTGACAGGACCCTCACTGCGTTCCTACAGGCACTGGTAGCAAGCCAGTGATGCAGACAGCCTGCAAAAGCAGGCTTGGCAGTGCTCGACCTGTGTTGGGCTGTCAGAGGTTTTAGCTCATGTTGGCACTCTCGGCCTGTTGCCTGATGTAAAGTGAATCTTTCAGCCCCTGTCATGCCTGACCTCTTTCACTGAATGGCCGATCTCCTTGACAAATTGGGGCTCTGCGGCATACGATTTGAGATCAAAGCCCTTCATCTTGCCCTCGTAAATGTGTGTCTCGCCGTCTTTAGAGACCCACCTGCAAAACTATGTGCCAGGAGCTCAGCCCAGCATGGGCACCAGCATGGATAGTCAGCCCTCACCTTGGCGCATCAGGGCTAGCGCTCAAACTTGAACAATTGGAAACCGCACTGGCAGCAACCTGTCAGGCAGCCAGCCTTGCAGTTGGACCAGCCGTTTGCTTTGCGGCGCTGTTGATGGAGCCATGACCTCTGTCAGGGGCACACGCTGGCAGCAGAGGGAGGGTGGCAGCAGCACTTATGTCACTGCTTATCCTTACGTATCCAAGCTCAGTGCCACTCACAGGTGGGTGTAGGGGAAATTCTTGGGCTGCTCGTCCTGCTGCTGACCAGCCATGGCCACAACGCTTGCCGCCTGGCTAGCAGCCCTGCTAGATGTGGTGCCTGTCGCCTTGCCAGGGCACCCCAAGGTGGCAAAGGCTGCTGCGGTGTGCAACGCAGGCGCAAGCTGCCTGCAGCATGGGACGCAGCCATGAACTGCCAGAGCCTTGCTCGGCAATGAGCATGATCTACTGCAAAATCAGGATGTTATGTATTGTCTGTGCTGCGAGTGCTTTGGCACAAAACTGGATTAAGAGGATCACGATAGGCTTGATCAACGCATGCAGGGTGATGAGCAGACTCCAATCAATTCACCTGATGACTGTGCTGCGGCTCACAGAGCTGCAGCTTCTTGCTGTAAGTCTTGGCTTCTGCAGAATGCAGCTCTGCATTTATCGGGTTGCACAATGTGCCACGTACAAAGAACTGGCTGTAGTCCTTGAATCTGATTTTCAAGATGCAATCCGCCTGGATGGTAGCCACGAGCATGAGATAACTCGATTGATAGTACCTGTCAGATAAGCTTTGAGCGCCATAACTACACGGACAGACCTCTTGTGCATCGTCGAAAGCATGGGCCAGACCATCAGCAGCACCGGCAGTACCCTTCAGAAGCAGGTCAGCAACATTGCAGACAAGGTAGGCATGCTGCTGTTGTGTTGCTTATCTCACGTGCTGTTGTGTTTAGAGCATAGGGAGCATCTTGGCACTGGGGCTCCTTAATGCAAAGCATGTGCAGCCCTGCCAAGCCGAAGTTTCAACCTGCAGGTCCAGGAGACAACAGTGACTGGCTCTCAGAGAGGCAAACGCAAGGAGTATGAGAAGCTCACCAAAACAGTGTCTGCGTCAGAGTCCAGGGCAAGTCCTACCACGAGTATGAGCTTGACCGCATGAGGCCACAATGCTCCAGCACGCCTTTGCAGCAGGGAAGCAGCTCACTAGCAGCACAGTCTTGCACAGGCACTCAAAACGCCATGCCTGAGCGAAGGAACTGCCGAGCTCAGATCGCTACAACATGACCCAATGATGCATATCCAGGCCTGCTTGTGGCTGCTGCCTGTGCTGTAGCAGCGCCGGTCTGGCCCCTCTTGGGTCTGCATAGCAGGGTCCCATGCCCACACACACTGGCTTAGCAATGTCTGCTCACCTCAGCTTTCCCTGTGATGCAGGACATTGTGGTGGATGCCACCCTGCAAGCTCGGGAAGCTGTATCAGACGCCCACCAGCAAGTGCAGGATAAACTGATGCAGCTGCACGGCCTGCAGCACCAGCTGTCGTTGCATCGTGAGGCTCGGGAGTCAAAGGATGCAGACATTGAAGCACCAGAGACGCCGCCAGAGGTGCTGGCAGCCAGGGCCGTGCAGATTCAGCAGGAGATTGCAGCGGCGCTGCAGTCCACAGAGGCGGCAGTTCAGCATGTGAGTCTGGCAACGGATCTGAGGCCTGAAGATGTGACAGCATCATGATGTTGCTTGATACTTGTGCTCCGTGAGGGTGGACCCAACATGCTGACCACAATCGACTGCTGCTGGTAGAAACCAATGACAACTGCCACCATCAAGCTTTGCGTGCAGGTGGTGCCCCAGGCAGCCATGGCAGACCGGCGCACATCAGAGACATGAGTGGAATAAAAACTCTTCATTTGCCTTGTCATCTAGTCCTCAGTGCTTGTTTTCTGTAAGCCTCTCTACATGTTGGTTTGACCCAGACTTTGACCGAGCTGTCTTGTTCACGAACACCCGTGGCAGACCAGCTCATGGCAGCCTGAAAGCCTCCAGCACCTCATTTCACACTGCACATACCCAAAAATGCACTTAAGGTGCACATTTGATGATGACATAGGATCGATGAAGGCATCACTGTTAGGTCTGCAGCCATGACATGGCTCTTGCTGCAGGCAGCATCGATTGGGCCATCCCAGATTGCCGCTCAGATCACTTTGTGGCATGGGGGCAGGGGAGTTCACAGGCCATGCGGTGAGAGTGGGTGTCGTCCCTCAGCCTACCTGCCAATAGTCACCTGCAAGTGCAACAACAGGAATGTGCAATGGTTTCGCAAATGAGAACAGCAATGCCTGTGATGCAGCGAGAACCCACCTTGCCGTTGACTCTCAAGAAGCAATGCCATCTGCTTCTTCGTCTGTCAGGGGTGCACATATGCCAGCTGGCTGGGCCAGTGGAGCCGTGGGGCCTGAGGTAGACCCCACAGGAGCAGCAGCTGACAGAGCGCAGGGTTGTGCCGCTGTCGCCACGCTGCATGCAGCAGGAGGCAGCTGCAGCAGCTCTGCCTCAGGACCCCTTGCCGGGGATCAGGCGGTCCACCAGGGCCCACAATGTTGCCTCGGCCGCCCCAAGGCGCAGGGGCAGGCCCAAGGCCAGGCAGGGTCCCAAGAAACGGCAGCCAGCCCCACCTGTCTTGGGGCAAACAGCAGTAGTGCTCAGTTCATGGAGCCTCACATGGCCCCCAGTGACCCCCACAGACCTCCAGCGGCAAGCAGCAGCCAGGCCGTTCCCAGATGCTGGCCCCGCAGGCTGCCAAGAGCGTGACAAGCCACCTGCTGGGGCGCCTCCTGGCTCAGGCACAGCCCCTCAGTGTGCCAGAGCCCAGGAGCATCACAGCTGCACGGGAGACACCCCTGCATGGCAGACCTGGGACTCCAGCCTCAGCCTCATGCGGGGGCCCGGCCCTGGACCTCTGGCTCGAGCAATGCAGTGCACCGTGGCACCAAGACCTGGTAGCAGCCACTCCAGTGCGTCCCTTGACGGCAAGGCAGCACCAATGCGGCCTGACGCTGCACCACCAGCAGCCGCCTTGCCTGTGCACTCGGCGCCTAGTAGCACAGCTGCCACTGCAAAGGACACTGCAAAGGGCAGCGCCACTGGCCCCATGCGCAGCAGCAGCCAGGGCCAGTCCAAGACAGGCCCTGGTGGGCGTACACTGTGCGTTGCTGCCTCGTGGCGGTGGCAGGTCCCAGCACGCAAACAGCAGCAGGACATCCCTGGCGCCGGTGACGCTACCTGGTCATGGTGGCAAGTCTCGGCAAGCAGGTCTCAGGAGGACATCCCTGGCGCCGACGGCGCTGCTTTGTTGTGCCAGCAGCGCCCAGAGAGCAGGCAGCAGCTGGGCAGCTCCGGTGCCGGCCCTACTGCTGCCGTCACCTCAACTGAGCGAGCCCCAGGAACCAGACAGGCGGGGCCCAGGTATCGCAGGCTCCTGTGCTCGGGCGCAAAAGCCGAAGCCCTCCTGCCGTGGATGTCGCCAGGCCGCTGGAGGCAGGCCTCACTTGCGCTGCTGCATGGGCGGCCGCTGCCCGCTGGTTCCAAGGGGATGGCAGGCACAGCCCCTGTGCAGCAGGCAGGCCCAGGGGCACCCTGTGTGGGCAAGCAGCAGCGCTCAGAAGGGGCAGGGGCCGTGTGCAGAGAGGGGTGTCTGCAGACCAGCAGCTGCTCAGGGGCGGGCAGCAGTGGGCAGCGGCCGAGGTGCTGCAGTCACTGTGGCTGCCCAGGTGCGTGAGCAGTTGGACTGTGAGTGCACAGCAGATGCCATGCTGCCTTCAGCATCTGTTCCATTTGACTGGCCTGGCCCTGCCAAATAGTCTCCCCTTTTGTCTTGTTCCCAGCCAGCAGACGGCGGATGCCTTTTATTGTGCATAGCCCCCATGTCATGATCCCAAACACCCTGCAGCATGAAGAGGCCACGCACAGCCCTGCCTCTGTCTCACCTGACTCACACTGCCCCAACCCCGTGCAGACAGTGTGCAGTGGCGACAGGGCCCACATGGCTTCAGGACGCTGTGCAATGCCTGCGGCATTGCCTGGGTGCGCGGCAAGCTGAAGATGCCAGTTGTGGGCTTCACGCCATTTGTGCTGGGCGCACCGCTGAAGACTAGGCAGGCACACATGCCAGAAGGAGCCTGCAAGGCCAGGAACCGCCAGGCAAGCCTGCTACGGGCTGTGCAGCAACATCTGCTGCATGATTCCCTCTGTCTCAGCACCCCAGGCCTTATGGCTTCGCCGCTGCGGCATGCCCGCAGCATATACATCATGTGTGCAGAACGGCGTTTCGTGCTAGGCACTTACCCCACTTGCAGCCCAGGCCCGCCTGATGCTCATTTCAGCCCAGCCTGATAAAGGGAAATGTGACATGGGGCACTTCAGGCTGGATGGCCTTGTTTTGCAGCCAGGCACTCCTGCACTAGTGTCAGTTGGCTGTTGCTGCCTTGATCAGCGCTGGGGGTTTTGTGCTGTGAAAGATTGGGGCGCCCGGGCAGCGCTGAACTTCAGGCCCAAACCCTGTTCATCAATCGCTTTTGCGATTGATCATGTGCTGCAGGCTCTTTGTTGCTGCATTGACTGACACTGAAATCTTGCATCATTGCAACACAGCCAGCTCAACACCCGCTCCAATGCCGTCTTCAGGGTACAGCAGCCTGATCTGCTCACTCTTGTGCTGCAGGCAAACTTCTACGGAGCATCCCGGCTGCTGGTCACTTCAGCTGGCAGGGTCGCTGCCAAGCCCCAAACTCTGCCAAAACGGAGTGCCAGGCTTGCCTCAGCCAACGGGGCCCAGGCTGCGCCTCAAGAGGCATCAGCGCAGGCTGCAATGCCCTCCAAGGCCATCGCACAGCCAGAGCAGTCAGCCCCCCTGCGCGGTCAGGATGCGTCGCGGAGCGCTGCAGCTCGCCAACCCTGCATGACCGCCACGCACTTGAGATGCTCTGACGCCCTGCACAGACCCAGTGCGCCGCTGACGCCTCTGGCAGCCGTGCAGCAGCCTGCACAGAGCTGCTTTGAGCGCTCTCCTGGCCCCCTGGCAACTAACCCAGCAACCTCCACCAAGTGTTATGTGGAGGCTGGGCATGGGAGGGTGTGTGCCTGGTGTGGACTGACAGGTGGGCAGACGTACTTTGCCCGCATGACGTGCCTCTGCGATGTGACAGTCAGCCTTTGCGTGGCTGGGACAGCGGCGCAGATCAGAGCCAATGTGTGCTGGTTGGGGCTGGCCTCAGTGCGCCTATCTGCTGAGGCTGACGCTGCTCGAGCAGAGAGTTGAGGAAGTCCTTGTGATTGCTGCTGCTTGGCCCCCATGAAGCTTGCGCACCCAAAGGTGAACCTTCCCTATGGCTCTGCCAGCTGATTGGGTAGGGTGCCGCCATGTTGGCAGAAGTGAAGTGCACTGCTCACCCTGTTGACTGGCCTGCCTGTAGACACGCCAATGTGGCGCCCTGGTCCTACTCGCCGCAATGAGCTCTGCAATGCCTGCGGCATCAAGTGGACAAGGCAATGCAAGCAGGAGAATAGCACCTCGTTGCCTTCTGACGCTTGGCACAAGCCCTCCCCATCACCTTCTGCTGCTGTCAGCAGCAGCCAAGCTGAGGTGCACGTGCATGCAAAAGTCACTGACGGCTGCAGTTTGGTTGCAATGACATAGAAGGCTCTGCATTTGAGCGACTCGGATTGAGCGACCTGCTTGTGCATCTAGATAACAAAGCAGCTGCTGTTGTGCATAGGCTAGTGTCAGGCTGCAAGGGCATGCCTCTCTGTCTGCTCTTCCCACACATTGCATGCCTGTCCCTGCACTGATGCAGTGCAAGCCATCTTCTGAACATGTCAGATGGGCCAGCTGTGCACCATCCCGCATGGCTTATGTGATGGCCTGCTTGCCTGCAGACCAAGGAGGGCTTCCCCAGGGCTGTGCTGACATCGCAAGCCAAGGCGAGGGCTCAACTCTGTGGGCTGCAAAGCTGCTCTAAGCAGCCTCGAGCAGCAGCGACGCCTCCAGGACCAGCAGGCGCTGAGGGTGTGGCAGGCATCGCCGCCAATGCCTCCGGGACACGCAGCCAGAGCTCTCCTGCAGCTGCATTCCAGCCCAGGCGGGCGCAGGAGGTACCAGCTGAGCCGGCAAGGCAGCCAGCTGGTGCCCCTGCCCAGCCCCAAGCTGTAGCTGCTGTCGGCGGCAGCGCGGTCTTGGCTGCAGCAGCAGGCGGACATGCTGCCCTGCCAGGCGGCTCCCGTCAGGCGCCGCCAGCACTCGCAGCAGCGGGCAAAGCCCCCACACCGGCAGTGCAGACAGGCATTGCCACAGCCCTGCCCATGGTGGCAGCAGCGAGACTGGGATCGGGGGGGCTGCTGCAGCGGATGGCATGCAAAGCCTCAGGGAAGGTGTCAGGCCTGCTTGCACCGCAGCAGTGCGGCCCTCGGGGAGCTCGGCCAGCACTGTGGCGCTGGCTCCAGAAGCGCCTGAGCCGGGCCCTGTCAGCCAGCTCAGGCGTCCGCATCAGGCTGCCTGGTTTGACAGAAAGCAGCCCGCCCCCCACGGCCCCAGACAGGAAGCCACGTGCCAAACGCGGGAGCCCACCTGCCACAAGGGGAAGCCCACGTGCCCAGCAAGTCCGCCAGCCTGGTGCCAAGGTTGGGGAACCAGCAGGCCGGGAGGCGGGGGCAGTTGGCAGCACCAGCGCTGCTGGCGCCGGCCCTCTTGCCCGGACTGCTGCGGAGGCAGGGACTGCTGCTGCAGAGGCGGGCCAGGCAGATGGGTCTGCTGCAGAGGCGCGGCCAGCAGGGGCGGCTGCTGCGGAACCTGGGCAGGGCAGGGGTGCTGCAGAGGCGGGCCATGCAGGCAAGACTGCTGTGCCGGGTGCCAGCTGTGCTGCTTGCAGCAAGGGGGCGCCCAGGGCTGGCAGCACAGGATCCCTGCCTGCCAGACAAGTCGCCACAGGCGGCAGCTCTGCCGCTGTCGGCGTCCGCTCAGCCGCTGTCCGCTCTGCCGCTGTGAGCCAAGCGGCAGACGAGTCTGACGTTGTGGGCCCTGTCCATGATAGGCCGGAGGGCCACCAACGCGTCCCTGGGCTGATCAGCGGATGCGACTCATCTGAGCTCGTTTGTGAGGATTCTCCGATCGGCTGCCGGGCTAGCTTGCGTGCTGCAGACAGGCAGCCTGCAGCGCCAGGGTCGAGCAGGCACATGGCGGCGGCCGTCGATGCAGCAGATACTGCACCTCGGAATCGGGCATATGCAGCTGAGCTGAGGCTGGCGCCGGTTGCCAGGTCACCAAAAGTTGCTGCTGTGCATACTCAAGATGGTGCACCTCGGAAGCAGGCAGGTGCAGCTGAGCTGAGGCTGGAGCCAGGTGCCAGGTCACCGGAACTTGCTGCAGTGCATGCACAAGATGGTGCACCTCGGAAGCAGGCAGGTACAGCTGAGCTGGGGCTGGCGCCGGGCGCCAGTCCTCTGGAACTTGCTGCTGTGCATGCACAACATGGTGCACCTCAGCAGCAGGCAGCCCCGTCCGGGCTGAGGTGTCCCAGCCCATCCGCGGCTGTCCAGCCTGCTGCTGTGGCGGTGCAGACAGCGGCAGGCCTGGAAAAGTCGGCCTCTGCTGCTGCCCAGGCCAAAAACGCCGCACCTCAGCCGCAGGCAGGCCCGGCCGAGCCAAGCGGCGGGAGACCGGCAGAGTCTGCGAAGCCCCTTGATGTTGTGGTCAAGGCCAACAGCAAGTTTGGCAACAGAGCCAGAGCTGCTGCTGCCTGGCAGGCCTTGGCACAGTCAAACAAGGGGCCTGGGAGGCCAGCAGCAGACTCCACCCATGAGGCTGGGGGGGGTGCCGTGCCTCTGGAGCAAGGCGGCAGCATGCACGGTGAGCTCACTGAGTGTGACTGCTGCCTCCATAATCCGCGTGCATGACCTCCAGTGACTGCTCAGGGAGTCACGGGTGCGGCGCATCTGTTGTGAGGACTTGTGGCCAGACTCCCTGGACGAGCCTGCTTGTCAGCGGTGACCTTTCTGGCTGCTGCATCACTGCACAGATCGCTGCCGTCATGCCACCAGTCCCTGCTTTTTGACATGCCATATGTGATAATAAAGAGCTGCCCTGCTGTGCAGGCGCTGCAGGCAGTGCATCTGCAGATGGCACAGAAGGCAGTGGTGGCAGGCAAGCTGGGCCAGCCACGCAGAAGCATGCAATCCAGGACTCTGGCCACCGAGGAGCTCAGCCTGGGGCACATCAGGACCTCCAGCAGACTGCTGGGCCTGCAGGGGGTCAGCCATCTGTCTCTCAGCCTGCAGCCGCAGCAGTGGTGGGGTTCCGTCAGATGAAGCAGGTCATCAGGTGAGCACAAGTCAAATCGCAAAAGCATGGGAGCACGCCAGGTACCACCCCGCATGGCTTGCCTCGTCTCTGATGTGTGCCAGTGGTCTTCAGCAGCACAGAGTTGGAAGCAGGCATGACGGCAGGCACCTCTGGTGGAATGCTCCACCATTGCCTACCACTCCCTGAGAGCTCCATTCTTCCCCAAGGTCCAGCATCTCCATCTGCATGGGCATGTGAATGGGCCTGTGAGTGATCTTGTGCATGGGCATGTGAATGGGCCTGTGAGTGATGTTGTGCCAGAGTCAGGGGAGATTAGCCATCCTCCTGAAAGGCCAACTCACACCTGATGAGTTGCCTCAGGGAGGTTTTGATGATGCGTGGCTGCTGGGCTGTGAGCAGGCGGCGTGGGGCTGGACGCGCAGAGGGGTAAAGGGGATGAAACTGTCCACATTCTGCTGCAGGATGCACTCACAGCGGCTGGGGCTGGGAGTGAGTAGTGTTGGCCGGGCAGCGCCTGGTCCCCCAGGCCACAGCCAAGCTGGCAGTGGGGCCGCAGCTGGGGTTGAGGCTGCTGGAGGGGCAGTGCTTGGAGCCTCAGGCCACAGCCATGGTGGCAGTGGGGCAGTAGCCACGGGACAGGCCGCCGGCAGGTGCAGCTCTGGAAGGACAGACCCCAGCAGCCAGAGCCCTGCTGGCAGTAGGGCAGCACCTGAGGGCCAGGCTGCCACCAAGCGCCGTCGTGAGGCAGAGGAGTGCGGCGTGACGCAGAGGTGAGAGGTACAGGGGCATGGGTGTCTTTGTAGCTTTGTGGGACCTCGGTTTGGTGCGACAGGGTGTGCACGACCTCGTATCTCTGTGGGATCTGTGCCATGTGCATTTTGGCTGCTCCAGGGCTTGGCTGTGAATGTCCAAAGCATGGCGCGTACAACTTGTGTGTGTGACAGACACACATTTGCAGACAAGCCCCTGATGTCTTGAGGTTGCCGATAGCCTCAACCAAGCCAGACAACAAAGCAAAGGCTGTTCCTGGCTGTAGTGCACCAGCCACAGGTTTAAGTCACCAAGGCTTCAGAGCTGCTTTGCGCTCTGTCTGTAGGCCCTGCAAGGTAGCAAAGCCAGACCATCCCGCCCTATCCAGCGCAGGCAGTCATCAGGACCGGGCCCGAGAGGCGTCCCACCCAGACGTGAGTGGGTTGGCTGTGGGCAGGTTTGGACAGCATCAGCCTGCGTCTGCGGCTTGTGATTTGACCTCAAAGCCGCCAGGCATGGCTCAATTGCTTCTCAGTGTGCTGGCCTGGCTTGCGGTCTTTGTGTGTGCAGTCCTGTCCGCCAGCTGGCCATTTTTGGGTTGGACTGATGCAGGGCACCCCATGATGTAATGACCCCTCGCCTGCATGCCTGCAGGCTGCGGATGCTCACGGCTTGGCAGGGAAGAGCTTGGGCAGGCTTGCAGATGACAATGGCAGCCAGTCTGCCGGTGCCCCACTGCCAGCTGCACCCTCCCAGCCGCTGAGTGAGCACAAGCGTGCTCGGCCTGGCTCTGAGCGCTCCCTGGCTTCCACAGCAGCAGGCAGCTGCTCCGTGCTGGCAGAGAACGGCACTGGGGCTGCCGGGCTTGCTGCCGCCCCAGCCCCAGCAGGCACTGCCTGCCTGCAGCAGGCGCAGCTGGTCGTGTGCATGCTCACCGGCAGGCAGGATCCTGCTGGCCAAAACGGGAGCTACTCCCCACTCGTGGACCCTGTTGCTGGGAGCTGCTCCCCCCTCGTAGGCTCTGCTGCCCTGCCAGGCAGCCAAACCTGGGCAGGGCTGCCTGGGGCCCCGCCAGAGGCATGTGGCCCCTGTCAGGCAGCCCCTGAGCTTCCTGTCGGCGCCTGTGCTGAGAGCGGCTCACGTCGTGACGTGTCCTCAGAGCTGGAGGAGGGGGAGGTCCCATCTGCTGGGCAGGAACCCACCAGCAGGCAGCCTCTGCCAGGCAGCGCCTCAGCTGAGACCACTTCTCAGGCTGGCGGGTCCATGGAGGGTTGCCTCCTAGAGGCTCAGCAGCCGACAGCTGCAAGCTGCCGCCCCGCGGCCATGCTGCAGTCAGGCGATCGATGGGGCACAGGATTTGATGGGGAGCTGCACAGTGGTGTGGAGGGCGCCCCTGTGGAGCAGCTGGAAGGCTGTCCGCAGACTGTGCCGGTGCAGGGCCACCAGGTGGGTGCCAGGCAGGTTGTTTCACATTGTGCGCCTGCATGGCCCCGATGTGGATTAGGGAAGGCCCTGGCAGCAGCTGCCGTGCGCCTTGATGCAGAAGTCTGCCTCGTGCTTGCAGCTGCGACGGAAGCAGCCGCATAAGCATGGAGTCCCCGGTGGGGGACAGAGGCTGTCATGCGAAATGTCATCGCTCGAGACCCAATTGAGAGTTCTGATTGCATGCATGCTGACCTGCAGGATGTCCCCCACAGGAGACAGGGCCTCAGCGCTGCAGTGCTGGACGCGGCTGCATGCAGTGGTCCTGTCCGGGCTGCTTTGCCAGCACAGGTCCTTGCCACTGCTGTGCCTCCCTGGAGATTGGGTCGCAACCCTGTCCCGCTGCATGGCGCGGCAGGCGCAGTCCCTGTGGCGGCTGCTGACCAGCATCTGCAGGAGGGGCAGCCAAGCAGCAGCACCATGCAGCTGGCAACAGGGCATGCCTCTGAGCGTAACGCTTGCACAGGGGCACCAGTGACAGAGGCTCCGGCAGCTGCAGAAGGCCCCAGTGCCGTGCCTCTGGCAGCAGCGGCAGCTGCACCAGCTGGTGGCAGTGCCTGTGAGCGGGCAAGAGGCCCAGGAGGGGCTGCTAGCACTGCCCCTGAGGGGGCAGGCGCAGCCGCCAGGGTCGCCGGCAGAGCTGCCGAGCCTGTAGGCAGGGCCGCAGAGGCTGCTCATTGCCCACAAACGCCTGCAGCGCCTGCCGCCGGAAAGAGGAAGGCCGCGCAGGCTTGGCCCACTGGTGCTGCGCTGACGGGCCCTCAGAAGAGGGCCAGGCAGAGGGGCGAGGCTGCCGCAGCAATGCACAGGCTGCAACAGGCGCGCCAGCGTCAGCACCATGACGCTGCACGTACTGCTGCGCTGCTGCAGCTGAAGAGCACGAGCCTGCAGGAGCAGCGGCGGCTGCAGTGGCAGGCCAGGCATGCACATGCTGGCCAGACTCTGCACAGACGATCCAGGTGGGAAAGCCCTGCCAGGATTGCATCCCAGCGGGCTGAGCCCTGTCCCCAGCCCCTCCGCAAATGCTCCAAATGGGAAGCCCCTTCCAGGCGTGTGCCGCCTAACAGGCAGGGTCTCCCCTCATGCCCTCAGCCAGCAGAAGAGGCAGTGTCAGTCGATGAAGGGGAGCAGCGGGGCGCTGTGGCAGATGGTGGTCTCCCAGGCCCAGGAGGCTCAGTGGCAGGCAAAACGGCCCCACAGCTGTGGGGAGCAGCGCATGACGGCGCCGCACACGCTGGTCCGCGGCAGCCTCCTGAGCAGGCTGCCTTGCCAGGAGGAGCTGCAGTGCCGCCGGCAGCCCCTGGGACCCCCTACCAGCCTGGGTGCATGCGTGCAGGTGGGGTGCTGCCCCCGCAGGTCTGCATACAGCAGCTTAGTGAGGGTCCCCGCTTGCTGCCTTCAGCAGCCGCCACCTGAGTAAAGCAGCGCAGCGTCTCTGTGCCATCCTCCATAAAGCAGTGCAGCACCTTTGGCTGGTCTTCTGCTGTCCAGCCTGCTTCATGCTGCTTGCCGCATGCTCAGTCTCTTGCTGTTGAGCAGTACATGCTAGGGCCTCCAATTGTGCATGTTCTGGGGCAGGTGCATGCGGCATGCAGTTCAGACCAGAGAGCACGTAGTGTTCATGAACGCAAATGGCCTGCCTCAGCCATCAGTCACCTGCTTCCAGCAATGTGACGAGCTCCTGGCCACTGAGCTCCACAGCCTGCCTCTGCAGGGGCTGATCCTCTGCCAGAACCACCACTGGTGCCGCCTCTGCCACCAAGCAGGCAGAGGCAAAACCGGCCTCCCCAAGCTGCAGCACAGCATGACACAAGGTGGCCAGCTTCCAGTGGGATTTCCTCACAGGCGCAGGAGCCTGCCGGCCCACCTGCTGGGCCGCTGCTGCACATGGGCCTCACACGGCAGAGCATCTGCCCCTCGCCTCAGATGGATGCTGCCAGTTATGGGGGCCAAGGCCGTGTGGGTGGACCCCTGGCAGCAGAGCAGGCGCAGCATGGAGCCTTCCCAGCCCCTGGCCCGTCAGCAGGCGGGCTGCCACCATGGCAGGCCTCCCCACCGCCGCCACCACTGCCGCTCGCCCTGCCACGGCCACCGCAGCAGGCCGCCCTGCCACCGCCACCGCAGCAGCCCGCTCTGCCGCCGCCACCAGGGCAGGCCGCCCTGCCGCCGCCACCGCAGCAGCCAGCTCTGCCGCCGCCATCAGGGCAGGCCGCCCTGCTGCCGCCGCCACAGGATCAGCCTTGCTACAGGCTGCTGCCTACACCTCTGCCTGGGAGTCTGCACGCGGCCCCGAATTGGAGGGGAGGGTCTGGTGGCACGCCCACCGACAGCTGGGGTGTGCCACAGTCAGCGCCATCAAGGCAGGGCCCAGGACCTCTGCCACCTGCCCCACCCTGCTGGTCAGGCCCTTCAGGTCAAGCCCACCAGGTTCCAGGATGGGCGCTGTCGCCTCCTCCATTGCTGGCGCCACCTGACTGCCCGGCATCAAATGCGGCTTCAGGAGCCTGGGGGCCAGCCATGCGCCACCACCAGCATGCTGCAGGCTGGCGCCCGCTGCAGTTCCCAGGACCTCCAGCCTAGCAGGTGCCGCCGCCAGGCCCATCACCCTATGTTGAGATGTGGCACCAATAGCGTAGCATTGGACGCCCTTGAGATGCTTTTCAGGGGCAGTGCGCTGCTCCAGCATATTGTAACACGATGCTCTATCCGCTGTGAGAGCCAGATACATGACTCGACAGGTTCTGTTTGAAACATGACATGCGCTGCAGCCACAGGCACATCCAAGCTGGTGAGCAAGCTGAAGCAAGTAAAAGCATCTCCACATGGATGTCCAGGGGCTTTGTCAGGTAGTCAACAGTCAGAAGCCTGCAGGAGGGCTGCCTCATACCTGAACAGCTACAGGTTCAAGGGTACACCTAGCATTTGCCTCAAGCTTCAGCAAGAGAGGTCAGCCCTGATAGCATCTAGGCCTGACCCTTCAGAAGCAGGGCAAGGACACAATGGGAGAGGGTGCAGCTTTCCAAGGGGACCTCCCCATGCACCCTGCTGATGATGCCTGGCAAGACTGCATGTGGGATGAGCCTGATGTGCCATAAACATGTGGCATCCCCTGCTACCAGGGGGATTCAGACCACCAGTGCATGTTTGCGCAGGAGAGCATCCTTGCATGTGCCCAGGGACGACCAGCCTGAATCCAGCATGCCTGCAAAAGGTAGCATGCCGGCAGGTTGCATCTAGGCACAGGATTTGGTCATAGTGACAGCGTTACGAACAGCAGCAGCCGGCTCCCTCCCAGAGGTGCTTATCATGCCAGACTGTCATACATGCCAGCAAGCTGGCCGGCAGGACAACACACAAATAAGGTCAGCATGAAGCACAGACTGCACTTGGGTTCAGTATGGCTTGCTGAGCAGGTCATCCCATGAATCACAGTCCTCGGCGTCAGCAGCAGCTGAATGCGGCTGGTTGTGCATGGCCGCAGCCTCCACTGTGCCCCTCATATCGTCTGCAATGTCCCATTTGGAGCGATATACGTCCTGGCTGCAGAGCTCTGCCTCCTGCAGCCTGGCGGCTGTCGGGCCCAAACCCCTAGAGCTGGAGTATTCCAGGGTGGAATCCAGCGACACCAAGCCTGGAGCTGGGCTGGGTGCGGCGGGGATGCTGCTTCTCTGTGTTGCCCCAGTCAGAGTTGTCATCTCTGTTGCGGCGCTGCCTCCACAGGACGTGACCTGGCGAGTGATGGCCTGCAATTCAATGCAACATGCTGTAAAGCCGACAAACTCCAGCAAAGGGCACTGCCTGTGTGCAGAGTGAGGCAACGAAGCGAAGCTTGCTGTGCGGGTGTGGCCGCAGCTGTGTAGAGCATGGCAGGGGCGGGAGATGTTACGCACTACATGGCCAATGAGGAATGAATTGGTCTCAAGCTTGTGGGCTGCTGAACAGACCAGAAAATCCAGGTCGAGGTATACTCAGGGCCCCACTTGCACTCAGGACTGACCCTGGGAACATCTGGGCTCAATCTGTTACTGGTAAGTGGTTGAAGTGCAACCAGCCTAGATCAGCATTGCCCTTTCCTGCCTATCACAATTCAACACGCCATAACACACAAGCCTTGCCACAACACTGTCAGGGCCACCTGCTGCGCTGGTGCTGCAGCTGGCTGGGTAGTTCAGGCAGCAGCTGATTCCAACAGCAACACAGCCACGCTGCACACCAGGACCGGCTGACCTGCTGCATGAGGGCTGCAGCCAGGTCATCGTTGCTCTTCTCCCAAGTTGACTCACTGCATGAGGGGCTGCTGGCAGCTCCTCAGTTCAAAAAGTGGGATGTTGCAGTTTCACCCAGTTCCCACCGACAGTGCCACATGCACATACAAACAGTCCGGCTGACCTGCTGCATGAGGCTTGCGGCCATCTCAGCGTTTTTCTTCTCCCGCGCCTCTCGCTGCTCCTGCTCCTGATAGTACTCTTCAAGCAGGGTGTTGCCTGACCAGGTGATGTAGGCGCTTGGATTGCGCAGGCTTGAGCTGTCCCACAGGAGGTTCAGCACCTGCAGCATGCCAGGCAACCTGCTCCACACCTGTACAAGCAGGACATTGCCTGCCGTGATGGTGTAGCCTTCTGTATCACCCAACCTGCAGAGCTGTCATCTGTGGGCCCGAGCTTGGTTGTCACTGGGTGCGACGAGGCTGCAGACTTGAGATGTCATGCAGCGTGCTCAGTCCCGAATGCTTTGGTTGACCAGCAAGGGGGCCAAATCAGGCTACACACTTGTAGCCATTCAGGGAAGGGCTGCTTGACAAGCACAGCCACAGGGTGTGACCAGAGATACACTGGTGGTGGCACAGCGGCACGTCTTGAGTTCCTCACGCACACAGGTGAGGGGCGTGCAGGGGAACAGCTTACAAAGCGCCTATGCTTCAGAGCTAGCATTTGAGCCAGCAAATGTTTGAGCTATGAACACATTGGACTCCACGAGCTGCTCAAGCACCCTCTGCCACACTCCAGAGAGAGACGGACGCAAGACATTGTCAGCAGGCAGCAGGAGCTCAATGAATCAATTGGTCCCCGATTTTGTGTGATCATGCACTCTCCACAGAAGCAGGCACAACAATCTGACCTCCACACCAGCTGCAGATGTCCCAGCAGCCAATGCAACCCAGTGCCCTCAGCGCATGGCTTGCTCTGAACTTGACACTGGAAGTTGATAGCCAGCCATGTGCTGAGGGTGCTGGTCACTCACGCACCTGTACTTGCACTTCAGGGGGCAGGGTGGCGACAAAATTCATGGCCTGCTTGTCCAGACGTTGCAGCCTTTTGTTTTTGTGCAGGTCCCTTAGGACTTCATTGGCCTGCAGTAGTCCCACTATCAGGGCAGATGTAACTGCCAGAGGTGCTTGAAGCAGGTCTACCAATGCTTGCTTCATGTGCGATGTTGAGCTGACAAACTGTGTGTACAGTTTCAAAGATAGACCACCCTGGAAAGCTCATCAGAGCGCACACTTGCCAGCAGGGGATCAGTCTGGCATGCTGCTGGTTGGCCCCAGAAAGGACGAGGCTCCCATAAAAGCACTGCGGGCAGGCTCAAGAGCTGTCGGCTTTCTGACACCGCCAAGCAGTTGGCAGATGCTGGCTAACAGAATTGTGTGTCAAGCAGCGCATTCTTTCAAGCTGCCGCTTTCCTCATACCCAGTGCTCACCTCAGGGCACAGCTTGGTCTGAGACACATCAAACTGTGAGGCATCTGGGCTCTTGGCCTGACGCTCTGAGTCCTGGTAGCTGAAGCCTTGTCCTGCAACATAGTATTTGCCTTTTGTCATCATGAGAGGCGAGGTTGTCCAATCTTCTGTAACTCAGAAAGGCACTCAGTACCTTAAGCTGGCATTTGAGCCTGCTTTGCTGCGTCTGGGGCCCCGCAATGCACAAAGGTCATTTCCAAGTACAGCTGTGCCTGCATTGCCCTGCCTGCAGCCGGCCAGATGTGACCTGGGCCTGTCTGACAGGAAGCTGCCAAGCATGAGGTGAGCCCCAAGCCAAAGTCAGGTCATGAACCCACTGCTATAGTGGCCCGGCACAGGCTCAGCATTGGCCCTCACAGCATGCTACCCCTCGATGTGCACACAAACCTGATGAGCGCCGCATCTGCAATGAATCTGGCGACTGGCTCCCGTTCATCAGCCTTGCTGCCAGTGCAGCCTCACTCAAGCTGCTGGCTAGCAAGCGCTGGACGGCACCCTGCTTGTCCTGCAGTCAGGCAGACACTGTTCAGCTGCAAATCTTGCAGGGCAGGCGTGTACTGCAATGCAACCTTGGGCTGTGGCATTCTGCTTTGACACCGATCAGCAGAGGCTGGATGCAACAACACAAAGGCTTCAAAAGGCACTCAAAATGCTGGGGTTCTCAGTCTGCGCGCAGCACCAGAGACCAGAGCAGGTGCGCATGGGCATGACAAGGCCCCACAATCTGAGGTGTCTCATGTGCCTCACAGGCAAGGGCCCCTGGCAGCAGTGTGGTGAACTTTTCATAATAAAGTTCACCGTTTTGTGGGCTCCAGCTTCTTTCTCGATTTCCAGCACCAGGTCTACCTGCAGGCACAGATGCCCAGAAGCTCTCAGGACCAAGGGGTCTGCAGACCTGCGGGCAGCTGCCCGTAGATTGCCATGCACAGCTTACTTGGTGTCAGCACAGAGCAACGCTGTGACTATACCCACCTGCAAGGATGCAACATGCAGGTCTGCGATGTTCATTCTAAGGTCAAGCAGGCAAGCTCATGCTCATGACTTCCATTCTGATACTTGTGCATGCTTGTGGCGATGGCAACCAAGTGCAGCAAACTTCATTGTGCTTGTGCGAGGCGTCAGCTCTGCTCTCTATGACTTGGCAGGCCAAGTAGAGCCCAGGCTTGCTAAGCGTGGCTCAGCATAGGGTAGCTGTGGTTGTGTGCAGGCATCAAACGGGTTGCCACACCTGCTGCTGCAGACCAGATCTACTTCTGCAAAAATAAGCCTGGTATGCAGTACACCAGCATTGCACAGCACAAGGAGCATGGCACCACTGCAGCCATGACTGCAGCTGCAAGCCAGATTGTGCTCTGAGACACCAACATGCCTGGCGTGCAAAGCAATGACACAGCTCAGCACAGTTCCTCCAGAACAGAGAGGCACAACTAGAGCTGCCAGTCAAACTCTGCCTGCAGCTCTAGCAGGCCAGGTCTGCAACCCATGCTGCCGAGCACCATGTTGCAGGCACGGCTCCAGCCGCACCTGCCGCTGCGGGCTGAACTGTGCCAGCAAGTTCTTGTTGGTGTCGTCCATGTCCTTTGGCATGATTCTCAGGATCGTGTACAGCCGCCGCAGCTCGTGCATTGCCTCATCACAGATGGCCCCGCTGCCTGCAGCAGAAAGAACGACAACACTCAGTTTGGAACTCAGCAGCTCAGGGCCTTTCACAGATAGCCCCACAGCCTGCAGGAAGAGAGTGATGACTCCACTCAGCGCTTCAGGTGGGTCCACCCACAGCCACTCTGGTAGGGGCTGCAGCGCTTGCCCTGCCTGCAGCACGGCAGGGACGCCGTGACGCTGGTTGATCAGGCGCTCCATGCTGGCACATACAGCTCCTGCGCTGCCTCCTCCATGAGGCTTTGGAAGCCTTGCTGGCCTTTGCTTGATGATTCAATGGTACGTGACCCGTCCTTGCTTGGCACCACCTCCATGAGGTCCCCACAGCCGGCAGGCACACGTACTTGCTGGGCTCATGAGTCCTGAGCTGCCACCCTCCAAGCTGCAACACCTTTGCATGATACGCTCACAGACGGCGCCACTGCCTGTGGCTCAGCTTTGGCACAGGCAGAGGGTCATTGCTGGCTACAGCAGGTCCTGCATGGCTCAGGTCCATTTGTCTGCGTGGTGCATGGGAGGCAACGCCCAGCACCTCCAGGGCTGGCTTGCAGATTTCGCTGTCACATGCAGCAGGAGGGTGACACAGCATGCTATCCAGTTGTGAAGTGCCCCAGTGATCCTGGCCCGCCCTCAGCACTGCTGCTGCAGCATGGCCAGCCCTAAACAAGCAGTGCTGGCTGTGTCAGATGAGGGACACTGCTGGCGACACGCAAACGCGATCAGAGTGCAAAGAGATCAGCGCTTGTCTGCACCTGGCGGAGTCTTAGAAATTTGTGGTTTGGCCTGCTTGTGAGGTGGTTTTGGGGTGGGCTCAGGTTCTGCATCTCTGACCTGCATGGCGGTGGGTCACATGATGCAAACTGGGGCCTGCAACAGTGGATCTGCAACACAAGAGGTGCCTGCAGGTCCCGAGAAGCACAGCAGGCCTGAGTTGTCTGATGCATAGCGGGCAGCCAGACAGACAGGGCTCTGCTGTCTCGCAGGTACGCCCTGCTTGCTGTGCACCAACTGAGCAGGCTTCACATGTCATAGTAACCTTATGTCAAGCTTGGGCTGTCATGTTGTATATAGCGAGCAGACAGGCAGGCATGATGCTGCCGCTGCTGTTGCGCTGTACAGGCACTGTGCAAGCATTTGCAGGAGCCACCTGTGCATTCGTCAGGCCAGGAGGCGCCCTGCACGGAGCCGGCACAGACCACCCCACCCCTGTGGCGCGCCAGTTTCTCAGCTCTGCATCAGAGTGAGCATACAGACAGGCCACACCTGCGGCAACATCCAGCGTTCGCAAGCTGCACATCACCATGACGGGCTGGGACATGGCAACAGACAGCAGGCAGTCCCACACCATTTTTACATCTCCCTTCAGGATAGAAGAGACACCTGCAAGCAAGGAACCGGCTGTCACGATGGTGTAGCCGCAGGGGGCCAGCACCATCAATTGCTCAACTTCACCTGGCAGTTTTGTATCTGCTTGCATCAAAGTCAGCCCTCTGAGAGGCTGCCTGGTAGTCTGAGAGGTCACTCTTGGACAAGTGGGCAGTCTCGATGTCCCTACGCGGGTTGCTCTGGCCCCGTTCAAGTCCACGATTCATCACAGTTGCAGTAGCACGGGGTCCCTCATTTCGCAGTGTCTGTATCACATAGGGTCGCTGTTGAGACCATGGTGGAGATTGGCATCTGTGACCCCCACATAGCAAGCGGCTGCGTGCGAGACAGCCTGGTGGTGTCATTCAGTGACATGCTTCCCATCACATCACATCACTGAGGCCAGAACTGTGCCAGCAACACAGCCACCAGGGCCAGACAAGCAGCTCTGTGGCAGCAGATGGCTTCAAGTCAGCAATGCAGGGCATCTGGCTGCATTCACATGAGGGTTGTAAGTACAGAGGCCTCGCCTTCAGCACTTGCACCAGGTAGGCAGACTTGTTCTGCAGCATGCCTGTCGACTCCTTGGCCGCCACCGCCTTGAGAGCGCACAGCTGGATGGCAGGGGTCTGAGCCCTCAGGAAAGTGTGGGACCTGCGGGTTGAGCAGCAGGTTGTGATGGAGCTATGTCAGCGCTCAGCTGCCGTGTTCATTGGAGACAGTGCAAAGGGCCAAGCTGCAGCCTGGAAGCTGCAAGGCCTGCAGGGGAGAGGCAGCAGCCCGTGAGCCCGCCTGTGCGTGGAAAGTTTCCCATCAGTGGCCTGGGTGAGCACCACTGGAGGCTTGCTGTGCCCATCTAGCGCACCGGACACAGCAGCTGTGGCATGCGCAGCAGCCTGAGGCGTGCCTTGAATGCACGGTGCCAGCTGCACACAGCAAGCATGGCGCGCACTGAGGGAGGACACGGGAGCAAGCTGCACGAGGCAGCATCAAGATGGCAGCGCACTTCGTGTCATGGCCTTTGCACCGAGCTGCCAGAGAAGTGATTGCAAAGAGGCCATGGCTGCGGCATGGCAGATGCTGAAGCAAGGCAGCATGAGCTCTGGCACTCAACACACAAAAAGCGAAGCACCATGCAAGCATGCGCTGCGTGAGGCATGGCACGTGCTGAAGCAAGGCCAGGGCTTCAACTGGCAGCACAGCAGGGTGCTGTGTCTGGCACCTACCCCTCATCAAAGTCGTTTGTCAGCAGGCCCTCGTGCACAAGTCTGGTCTGCAAAGTGAACAGGGAGCTGTCATCTGGCAGGCGCGAGCTGAGAGCACAGCAGCTTGATTGCATTTGCATTGCAGCTCAGCGGCTGCATGTAGACAGCAGTGCATGGAGGCAGGCAAGTGGATGCGCAGGTAGGCCTGCATAAACAGCTGCTCAAACAATGACAGCAGGGCGGGGGCAGCACTGCACCTGGTAGGCTTTGGGCGTCTCGTCTGGCTGCCAGGCTAGGCCATGCCTGGCTCCACTGGCAGCAGTCATGCTTAGCTTCTTGTGCTTGACTGCCACAGAGCTCCAGCTGGCAGCATCGTCCTCGCCCTGTAGCAAGCCGCCATGAGTGAGGTCAATTGCACTCCACTGCACAACGGCAATTGAAATAGGTGGTGGCAGAAGTGACTGCAGTACTGCTGCAGGCTGGCCATGCACGGCTCCCTTGATGCCAAGCAGATCAAGTGCGCCGGCAGGTCACCGCGCTGTGCCGAGGTGAGCAGGCCACCAAGCAGTCTGTGTACCTCCAGTGCACTGAATGAGTTGAAGCTTGCCATTCTGGTGGGGCCCTGCAGACAATGCGAACCCTTGGATCGATCATGGTGGGCAAGCGTCAATCAAGGCAAGCTGCATCTGCCAGGGACCGATCGAAAAGAAGACCGTCTTGCCTTGAACCCGTCAGGGAGCAGCACAAAAAAAGTCACCTGCTATGCGAGATCTGGAGATCGATCCTGATGAAGGCTGGCCTCAGCGCAACGAGCGAGCAACCGATCTGTTCCTTAGAAAAGCCACATGGATGCCAGAACTTCTTTTCCGGCAGGTCAAGGGTTGACCACTTCGCAACAGGGGGTATAGGGATATAGCCTTGTAATGTGACCAGCTGCACAGATGCCAAGGAGATGCCCTCTGACGGCAAAATCCAGCAGAGTCTGCAGCAGTTACTGAGCAGGAAGCAAGACAAGAGGTGTGCCATTCCTGGATACAGTATGGCAGTGCCTGCAGGCCTGCATGGACTGTTGGCTCTGCTGCAGGCCGCCAGCACAAGCCCCCAGCATCCAGCAGGAAGAGGGCAGTCACACACACAGGCCGCTGCTGGGTCTGCTGCATCATTCGAGCAGGCAGACCAAGGAGGAGTTTCAGAGACAGATTCAGCTCCGCCAGCCTGCGAATCAAGGCAGGAGGGATGGCTGCCCTGCAGCCAGACAGAATGACTCCGCAGATAGCCTGTCACAAACAACCTGCTCGCCGCTGCCTCAGACCAGCAATTTTGCAGGCAGTGCCAGCCACCAGCATGCCAGCGACCTGCTAGAGCACCCAACAGCTGAGAGCGGTGAAAAAGTACAGCAGGCACCAATCAGGCAGGGGCCTGAACTCAAGTGTCCCATCTGCGGGCTGCAGTTGCAAGAGTCTCAGATCCAGCAGCACATGCAGCAGGAGGTGGCTCTGATGGACGACACATGGCCGCAAGATGCAGGTGGGCAGTGTGGGTTGAGGTCGCATGCAGGCACAATGAGCAGTGCACACGCTTCTCACGGCCAGGTGGGCTGTGTACGACTTGTCTGTAAAACAGGCATGTATGCAAAATCGCCATTGGGCGTTGGCTGGCTGTCTGGTCGAGCCTTATACAAGACCGAGGCAGGCACTGTGGGTCAACCTCTGCAGGGCCATGGTGCAGGTCCACCTCTCTGTCCTGCAGGGGTCGACCCACAGTGCCTGCCTGAGAGCCATCCTCCTCAGGGTCACTCAGGACAGATGAAGCAAGGGCAGCTGCACAGAAGAGCACAGGCACGGAAGCACAGGCTGACCAAGCCAGGCAGTCACCAGGCCCCAGACACCTCACAGGTAGTGGCGGATTGACCCAGTCAGACAGCTGCCCTCCAGTAGCACCTGTGAAGCGGTGCCTGGCTGCAGATGCTCGACAGTGGGCAGGCCCCTTGCTGCGCCTGTCAGTCAGTGCTTTGCTGCAGGCGCTCGTTGTTGACCACAGGCTGTCCGGGCTGTCACTCCGTGTGCCTCTCTTGCTGCAGGTGCTCGTCTTTGGACAAGACCCCATGAAGGGCGTCCAGCCGGGCGCCCATGCAAAGAAGCGGCAGAAGGGGTGCAGGGCGTTCAATCATTATGCCAATGGCTCTGGAGAGTGGGTGCGAGCTGTACACAGCACCATCATTTAGTGTGTATTGCATTCAGCCTGTGAGGTCTGGCCAGCCAGCACCTCAAGACGACACCTGAGCTGCATGGTATTTGGCAGCATGTGCAAGCCTGCAGTGGCCTGCCGGTGCTGTGCAGGGGATGCTTGGCTGCATGGTGCCAGCCTGTGCCTGCAGGGTGCTGGGCTGTGAGCGCATACCTGCATGCTCATACCTGTTGACGGGCAGCAGTTGAATGCTGTGCATCTCCTCCCGGCAGGAGGCTGACACCATTGAGCTGCAGGTGTGCTGCCAAGTGATGAATAATTGCTGTACATCTTCCCCTGCAGGATGCTGACACCATTGGCATTGAGGGCTCAGGCATGCAGATTTGGGAAGGCGTGGGCTTTGCTGGATTTGGCGGGAGCTTTGGGCCTGGCTGACTGTTGTCCTGAGCTACCACGCAAATGTATCCAAAAGTATCCTGGTCAAGCAAACTGCAGCAGCTCGCTATGAAGTGCGCTGCCTGACTGCACCGACTTCATCATAATGCTTTTGGTAATGTGACATGAGCACCTTGCTTCTGGCCATGCCGCAAGGTTTGGTCCTTTTGAAGCAATTTTTACAAAGCAATTGTTGGGCCGACAGCTGCGAGGGTGCAAGAAGGACTGGCAGTTCTGAGCCAGCTTTGCACACCTGCATCCATCCGTACCGCAGGAGTGCAGCAGGGCACATTGTGTGTGCTGCGGGGGTGCAGGCAGGCAGGGGATGCAAGACCCACTGTTTGTCGGAACTCTGCTGGCTCCTTGCACAGCAGGCAGATGAGGACTTGCTGCTGCCAGGCATCGATGCCACAGTTCTCACCTTCTAGTGGAGGCTCTGAGAAGCGTCTTTCCTGACTTGATGATCCCACATCAGACTGAAGAACCACTTCATGCTGGATGTGATCTTGACCTAGCAGCTGCAGCCTGATCGTAGGTTTGGATCATCAGAACAGGAGGTGATGATGCTGAAGGGAGACTTCTGTGGCTGTGGCAAAGCCTTGAGATCTGCTGAACATGCTGCTGTCAAGGGAGCCAGGCGTCAGGCGCTTCATGTAGTGTGAGTCGAGGTTGTTCCTCACAATCATAGGGTTGCACTGCATGGGCATCTCTTCACCCAGCACTGTTATTGTGGCTGCCATCTATGACAGATCCAAAGATGGACCCTGATTGGGCCAGAATGTGCCTGAGTATGTCGGCTGCGTGTGGATGTGGTTCTGTCTTCAAGTGTGGTCTTGAGACCAGCGTAGGAAACTTCCCAGCAACAAGTCACCACCTTGCCCATCCTTGCAGAGTGATCCGGAGACAAGACAGCACTGGTAGTTGCTCACACAACCCCTATTGAGCAGCCCTGTGCCACCTCTGCAGGGCTGCCAAGAAAAAGAAGGCCCCCAAAACAGGTGGCGGAGGCGGCGGCAGTGGTGAAGGTGGAGCTCCAAGCAATGGAGCACAGCAGCGCTCGGTCAAAGACCAAGCCAGGGAGGCGTCACAGGGGTGAGCCTGAGTGTCTCGCTTCCTCAACAGGCAAACTCCAAGTGCGTCACAGGAGCCAAGGCAATCCAGGCTATGTGGAGCACAGGTGTCAGTGAGGCAGCATGTGGACAAAAAAGGGTGTCACAAGGGTCAGCTTGCTGCCCCCAAAGGCGGCATGATGGGCGTCTGCTGCTGCGCAGAGCAGCACGCAGGGGAAGACATGGTCCAGACAGAGACTCAACAAGCACATGAGTTTGTGCGGCAACATATGCAGGGCGGCATGCAGGCAGCAGCCCTGCACATGTGTCCACCTGCTGCTGGCTGCTCACAGCATGGCTGGTAATGCCCAGCGATCTCACTGGCTTCCTGGACGGCGCTAGCTATTGCTCTGCCTGCAGGGCAAAACATCAGCGTTGAAGGTATTCCTCCTGACTGCTGCCTGAAGGTGGTGAACATGCCTACTGCATTCCTCTGCGGCAGTGCTGTTTGCAAGGCGTCCCTTAAGGGAACTCTGCGGCTCCACAAAGCCGCTGGGCGCCCCCATGAACTGACACAGCTGCTCTGTAGCCCCATGAGTTGACACATTCAATGGTTCTGTGGCTGCCACCACTGCCTGCAGGGCTGCCCGCATGCAAAGCTTCACTGGGGAAGCTGGAGGCTGGCTGCTCACAAGAGAGGTCTGAACAGTGTGCCCCCATGCAGGGGCTGAGTCATGAAGCTGGCTGTTGACACTGAGCCTGCCAGACTGCTGTCCTGCGCAGTTGCTGCAAGATCTTTCTGCAGCCAAGCCGGCTCTCAACAGTGCTGAGAGCAGCGGTACGAGCAGCGCCGCTGACTGGCTCCTCAGGGCTGCTGACATGCAGGACCTCAGTAGAGAGACTGAGAGCTGAGACATGCCAGCTGCATCACCTCAGCACTGAGGCTGATAATTGTTCCCCTGCCTGCAGTGCTGCCTACGCTCAGGAGACCCGCAAGGTCATCCTGCAGCTGGATAAAGCCACCAAGGTGGCCCCAAACGGACGCCAGATCCTCAAAAACGTCTATCTGGGCATGTACCTGGGGGCCAAGATTGGCATCCTCGGCCAGAATGGCGCGGGAAAGTCCACTGTCATGAAGATTCTGGCCGGGGAGGACAAGGAGTTTGATGGGGAGCGGCAGGTGGCCCCCAGCATCAAGGTGACCATTAGGTGCAGATCATCACAGACGACCTTTACGGAGCGGGGGCCTAGCAGCGTCACAGCACGCAGCCACGCTATGCATGTCAGCTAGGAAGGGTATGGAGCCTGATTTGCCGGCAGGTGATACCGACGTGCACAGTTTTGACAGGCATGTTGGCTGCAACATGAAAACAAAGTCCAAGCTGACATGCTCTTGTCTTTGGCGGAGGCCTGGGACCCTCTTCTCTGAAGGTACGGTCATGAGCTCACAGCATAAGGTCAGCCATGGAGTACTAGCCAGCTGTTGCAAGACTCCTGCATCAGATGCCACACAATGCAACGTGCATGACGGCTTTCAGCATCTGACCAGCACCAGCTTGTCCATGCAATGCAGATAGCTTTCTGCATCACCATTCCAAGCAGTGCAGACTGTTAAGTGTACTGCTTTGTGACCTGTGCAGATCGGGATACTGCACCAGGAGCCCAAGCTGGACGACTCTGCCTCTGTGCTGGACAACATCCAGCCTGCGCTGGAGCCCGTCAAACAGATGGTCAAAGAGTTTGAGGAGGTGGGTCCGAGCTCTACATCTGGGTTTTACGCCGTTGGCATGTTGTTAAGCTGCTGATGAATCTTGCTTGCACACTGTATACAGCTGATCTTGATAGCTGCCCCTTCATGGGACTACTGATTCGAGTGCTAGTCTGCATGGCTGCCACTGCGTGGGGCTGCTGATGACATCTGCAGCCAGCTAGCTGCCCAGCACCCAGACAGCCTGGGAGCCAGTCAGACAGATCATCAGAGTGTCTGAGGTGGTGGGTAGGTCAGGGCTGAAGCTCAACACTGCCATGATTCAGTTCAGCCGGAAATGCTCTGACAGCAGATATAACGCCTGGTTGCTGCGTTACTGTGCAAAAGCCAGCAATCTGCAGAGTCTGCGTGCTGCGGGGCTGACTGGTTGTGCTGGGTCTTCTGTGAGCTTGAGGGAGGAATGAGGCACGCTGCCATCAATTGTCACAGCAGGCAGGGCATCACTGCACCTTTACAATCTGGCAGGCAGCAATGCTGTCCATGTCAGCCACCCTGCAGGTCAGCCAGGCAGTGGGGAAACCTCACCCCCATGTGGAGTCATTGATGAACAGCATGTTTGGAGATGCTGACTGGAAGACACTTGTCCCCGCTGCAGGTCAGCATCGCGATGGGGGAGCCTGATGCCAACATGGACTCCCTCATGAACAAGATGGAGCGTCTTCAGACACAAATTGATGCAGTGGATGGGTTTGACCTTGACCGCCAGCTAGAACGGGCCATGGATGCCCTCAGGTGTCCTCCAGGTCAGCTTGGGGCTCGTCAGTGGTGCGAGATTAGGGCATGCGACGTCAAGTAGCCAGCAGGTACCCTGCAGGGGGGCAGCAGGCAGGCCACCACAGCAGTGCTGACTGGCGGCCCACTGTTCTTATGCGGTGCTGCCTGAACAATGTACAGTGTGCAAGCCCGTGCCTTGCAGGGGAGCTGCAGGTCGGCCCCCTCAGCACTGTTTACTGGTGGCTCAAATTGTCCATGCCATGCCACCTGACAGCTGAACTGCGCATCGCCTTGATCTCGCAGGGGAGCAGCAGGTGGCCCACCTCAGCGGTGGAGAGCGGCGCCGCGTCGCGCTGGCCCGCCTCATCCTGGAGCGCCCGGACATCATCTGCCTGGACGAGCCCACCAACCACCTGGACGCCGAGAGCGTGGCCTGGCTGGAGCGCTTCCTGGCAGGTGGGGTCGCCTGCCCTGCATGGTTTTGGGCCTATTGAGTGGCTGGGGCGCTTCCTGGCAGGTGGGCTTGCCTGCCCTGCATGGTTTTGGGCTCATTGAGTGGGTTGGGCGCTTCCTGGTAGGTGGGGTCACCTGCTCTGTATGTTTACGGGCTTATCGAGTGGCTGGAGCGCTTCCTGGCAGGTGGGCTTGCCTGCCTTGCCTCTCTCTGAGCTTGTTGAATAGCTGAGGACATTTGCAGGCAGGTGGGGTCACCTGCCCTGCATGCTTTAGGGCGAGCAGCTGGGGCGCTTTCTGGCAGGTGAGAACACTTGCCTTGCATATAGTCTGAGCTTGTTGAGTGGCTGGGGCGCTTGCTGGCAGGCAGGCTTGGCGAAAATGCTTTTGCACTGAGCTGTCCCGGCGAGCCGTTAGGGCAGCCACATTGCCTCCCATTTTGCCCTCTGACAATCTGCCTCAGCAAGCTGCCCGCCTACTGCTTGGGTGCAAAGGAACTGCAGATCAGGGTGTCCTGGCATTGCAGATGGGCACGGTGGCCCACTGCCCAGCACACCAAAAACGTCAGTAATCTGTTTCAGGGATGCATCCAGTACCCTATGCCTGGGCAGTGCCCTGCTGAGTGCTGTCTACACCAGCATGCCAGCTGCTGCAGCGCTGCCTGCCAGGGCTGGTGCCAGCTCATTGGCAGCATGTATGCATGCCATGCCTCACCCTGACACATGGCTGCTGCCTCCGCAGACTTCCCCGGCACCGTGGTGGCGGTCACCCACGATCGCTACTTCCTGGACAATGTGGCGGGCTGGATTCTGGAGCTGGATAGAGGTGGGCTGGCGCACTGAACATGGACCCATACAGCAGCTCCTAAGCATGGCAACTCAGCCGTGCTGCTGCTCTGGGCTGCAAAAGCATTGAGAGAGCTGCATGCAGCTCACCTGCAGCTTCGGCTCCCTGGCACACATGGATTGAGCAGATCTAGACTGCAGGCACAGGGCTCTATGGAGCAGCACGTCTGCCCTGTTGGCACATCATCACAACAGACATTGACCTGGTCTGTGCAGGTCAGGGCCTGCCACATGAGGGCAACTACAGCTCCTGGCTGGAGGCCAAGGCCAAGCGCATGGAGGTAGGCAGTCAGCTGGTGGCTTTGTTTATGCATAAAAGTGAAGGGAGAGAAGGGCTGACCTGCTGTCTCTGCTACAAGACAGGGTGGTTCACACCTGCCTGGCCAGCATTGCTAGGTCTTGCTCTGTGTCAGAAGCATTGGTATTCGTCTATGTGGCAGATCAACGCGCGCCGCTGCCCTCTGCGTGGGGCAGAGCGTAACAGCTGGCTGCCTTTGCAATCGCCGGCATGGCAAAAGTGGCAGCACAGGAGCAGCTGGGTGTGGTGCCAGGATGGTCTTGTGAGTGTTCTGCACTTTGTGCATGGTCTTGTGTTGCCCTGGAGAGCAATGCCAGCTTCTGTGTTACTCCGCATCTTCCATATGCCTCAGCCGCCATTCTGTCGCTGCATTAGCCCCGGAGAAGCTGTGCTGCTGGATACCCCACAGGCTGTTCCAACCAGTATCATCTTCTGAAGGGGGACCCATGTACTCGTGGCCCCATGCCATCCGCGCAGCTGCATGCATCAATGGCTGCAAGGGCCTGCATGTCTGCCAGGTGCTGCCTACAGAAGACAGAACAGCAGAAAACACCTGCCTAGAAGCCCCCACTGCACCCCTGGGCAGCAGTGTGACTGCATGCAGCACATCCCATCGCAAAGCTCTCCCGGTCAGTCTCGGCTGCAGGACCATGCCCACCAGCATCACTGTTCTTGGCCCAGCCTTCAGCTTAGATCAATCAGCTTAGGTTGATCTGACACCTTGTTGCTGTGCCCGCAGTCAGAGTCCCGCCAGCAGGCCTCCCTGCAGAGGAGCCTTGCCAACGAGCTGGAATGGGTGCGCTCCAATGCCAAGGGGCAGCAGAAGAAGGGCAAGGCTCGCATGCGACGCTACGAAGACCTGACTGAGCAGGTGGGTGGCAGTGCTGAGTCATTGCTGCTGTTGAGGAGTAATGCATGCCCTTGAGCTGAGTGCTTTATCAAGCCTGCTGCGCATGGTGGCCTTCGAGGACCTCACCGAGCAGGCAACTGGCAGTGCTGAGTCATTGCTGCTGTTGGAGAAAGTCCTTGAGCTAAGTGCCTTAGCGAGTCTGCAGTGCATGGTGCAATCTGAGGGCCTCACTGAGCAGGTCAGTCGCCGGTGGGGTGGGGCAGCATCTTGGCAGGCTCTCCCTCCTTGTCTCTTCGTGGTCCTTCTTTCCTGACATGGATTGATCCCCCCTGCAGGCCGCCCACTAACCGCCTTTGGTCCCCTGCCTCCCTGGAACTCTGTCAGAACCATCACCAATCAGACCAAGTTCAGACTCCCTGCAGGCCGGCCAGTTTGCTCTGATGGTCTGGGCCTTGCTCAGCCTTCGATGATCTGTCACGCCGCCTGGCCCCATGTGCAGGCCGCCAACTTTGAGGAGAACTCTTCCCTGGACTCCATCACCATCCCCCAGGGGCCCCGCCTGGGGAGTGAGGTGATCCACCTGGACGGTGTGTGCAAGTCCTACGGTGACCGCCTGCTCATGGACCAGGTCAACCTGGACATCCCAGCTGGCAGTGTCGTAGGTGGGTTGAGCTGATAACGGTGGTACTGCTGATAGTGTCAGGCAGGGTACGGTTGTGCTTTCCCTGAACATCCCAGGTGGCAGCGTTGTGAGTGAGTCTGTCCTGACAAACAGCATGAGCCAGGCAATCAGCACGAGTAAAGCCTGCTCATGGGCCGGCCGCACCTGGACAACCTGCTTGACAACAACATGTGCAAGACTGCCATGCAGAGCACGGGGAGCTCTTGGCAGGTCTCTGCTGGCAGCATGATTGCAGAGCTTGTGTCAGGACAGGATTGTGGGGCAAGCAGCTTGCAGGACAGCAGCCTCATGATCAAGTTCAGATGGCAGTGCTGCATCGGCATCACCAGAGACCTGCATTTCTGCTGGTCTTCAGCTTTTGACGCTGCAGGTGCAGCCCAACCACCTTCAAGATTGCCATGGCAAGCGTTCTAAAATCTGCAGACAGCTTGTCCACATTCAGCTTGTCCTGGATGCAGGCATTATTGGTAGCAATGGTGCTGGCAAGTCTACCCTCTTCAGGATGCTGATGGGCCAGGAGCAACCCGACTCTGGCACAGTCACGCTGGGCGAGACAGTCGTGCCCATGTACGTTGACCAAAGTCGGGGCAGCTTGGGAGACGGCAGCAGGTGACATATTACTGGCTGCCTTCAATACGATGCTCAGCCCCTCCCTGGAGGCAGGTTGCTTTCTGGCTTTCTGATTGCTGACATCAGGTCTGTTGGTGCGTCTGCAGTCCAACTGCTGTGAATGGCAGTCTGCTGTCTGCTGCATACAGCCTGCACTTTGTACACAGCAACAGCATGTGGTGGTACATCCTACAACACCTTGCAGAATATGTGCTCCAGTGCGCCACCATGCTTCTAGCCAACTGCGAGCATTCAGCAGTGGAGGTTGATGAGCCTTGCACGCTGCACTGCTGCTGCTGCAGGTTGGTGGTTGACGAGATTGCAGATGGCGCAGAAGAGATCCAGATAGGCAAACGGACTGTCAACATCAGGCAGTATTGCTCCTGGTGAGGTTATCCAAAATCTTGATTGATGGAGAACGACAGGCAGTGAGCTCACGAGCAGCAGCTCCATCATCATACGGGGAAGCAGGCTTAACAAATTGTGGTGATGGTCTTCAGCAGGGACAGCCTGGCAGTGGGTCGCTGAGCAGTGCTTTGCGCTATCCTCAATGTGCTGCTGCCTGCTCAAAAGCAAGACCAACTGCTGTGCAAACTGACACATAGGAGCTCTGTTTTGCACATCACCCCTTGGGGCCTGGGTCCCAAGCAGAAGGTATTCTCACTATCATGATGCTGCAGGTATAACTTCACAGGAGCGGACCAGCAGAAGAAGGTTGAGGTGCTCTCTGGCGGCGAGCGCAACAGGCTTCACCTTGCCAAGGTGGGCTAGGCGTACAACAATGCTTTGGCCTGGGTGCGGTGGTGAGTCTTGTCTGATAGGCAGCGTGACTCGCGTCACCTTGTCAAGGTGGGCCAAGCGCTGCAGCTGACTGTGGACTGACTGCCATGCTCTGACCTGTTCTCTGTCTTTGTCGTGGCGCCCCTTCCTGTTATCAAACAACACTGAAGGCACATATTGCCGCCGTGTGGGGGTTGGCAACTACCACTGTGGCCTGCTTTCACTTCAGACATGTCCTATATTGTAGTCGGTGCTGCAGGTGCTCAAGCAGTCCGGCAACCTCCTGCTTCTAGACGAGCCCACGTGAGTCATGCCTGGCACCATGACGCCCAGCTGATGTTGCCCCACTGCTTGTCAGGCTCATGTTGCGTCTCTGTGCTGCAGGAATGATCTTGATGTTCAGGTGAGCTGCTGAGCTTGTCAACATCTCAGCTCTGCTTAGAAGGGCAGCATTGTCTGCTGCCATAATGAAAAGCAATGCTGCAATGCTGAGGCAAATTCTTGTGCCCTGCAGACGCTGAGAGCTCTTGAGGAGGCCATCTCAAACTGGGCAGGAACGGTGCTTGTGATCTCTCACGACAGGTGTGGTGGTGCTTGGCCTGCATTTCTGACACTCAGGTTGACATCATTGGCAGGCGGATCTGCCCTGACCATGCCCTTTGCCTGGTTGCTTGAGACCCACTGCCTGCAGTGACTCGTTTGGAAGCCTTTGCTGTTGTTGCCTGTAGGTGGTTCCTGGACCGACTAGCCACGCACATCTTGGCTTTTGAGGGTGACAGCAAGGTGCACTGGTTCAATGGCAGCTACAGTGAGTACGAAGCCGACTGGCGGCAAAGGTCTGGCAACAAGGATCCCTCTCGCATCAAATTCAGGAAGCTGGCCACTGTCTGATCTACACTCATGTCGTGAACGAACCCTCTTCTTTTGATCTTGAGCTGCTGCTGCTACAGTGTGCTGAATGCAAGCACAGATTTGACAATTCAGATTGCTGACTGAGCTTTCAAAAGTTTGAACTGGGAGCCCAAAGGAGTCAAAACTTCTATCACATGCAGCAACTCCAGATGTCGCGTGCCCAGCATGGCTCCAACACATCGGGTCATGCTGGCACACTGTCTGAGTACATCACATCAGGTATAGACGCCTAAACAAAGTGCCAGGTGACACAGAACATAGTCATAGTTGCATCCATACTTGTTGCTGATCAGCAACTCCTGGGTTGAGTGCATGTTACTGTCACACAGAAGTACGTGAGAGCACCAACAGTTGCCTGCATGAGGATAGCGGACCATTTGCTGGCCACATCATGATGTGTTGAGGCCAAAATGACAACTGCTATCTACTGCCAGGGCAGCGCTGTTTGGCTGCTCCAATGGCTGACACACAGAGATGTTCATCACACGCTGCCAGCAAGGCTGCAGTCTGCTCAACAGCTGCTGCCATCCAAAAGCCTGCAGCTGGCTGAAAGGCTGCAACGCAGCAGGCTCACCCATTACTGATGCTGTGAGGCAGAGCCATTGCTCTGGGCCACTGTATCTGAGGTTGCTGACTGCATGCACAAAACTGTGTGAGAGCCACACTCCCCAGGCGGAAGGTCACAGTGCTAGCCTGTGCATGCTTTGGGGCTGGGCATGGCGACAGCAGGCTCACATACACCAAGGGCAGCCGTGAACTGGCAAGCAGGGTGTGCCTGTTTCTTGAAGCCCCTGTGCATCAATGCCTTGCTGCACAGACATGGGCTGGCTGCAGGGCTTGCTGGCAGGCCTTCTTACTCCCAGCCCCATTTGAGACTGGGCCATGCTTGACTGCGGAGAGTCGCACCTGAGACTGTGCTGTACGTGACTGCAGAGAAGCTGGGCGCCAAAGGCCAAGGGTAGAACAGCTGCCCGCTGTTGCGTCCTCTGCCAGCACGTTCACCTGCAGCGGGCCAGGCAATCACACGAGAGGGAGTGACAGGCGCCAAGCGATGCGCTGGCCTCCAGATGGCAGCCATCTTGAGATGACTGCTGATTGGCGGCTGAGCCAGCACACGCACTCCTGGGATCATTGACAGCACTGGCAGTCCTGGGATGTCTCACAATGAAAGACTTGAGCAACCCAACTCCACCAGCTGTGGGCTCAGGAGGTCATGCACCTGTGGTCATCCCAAAACCTACAGCACTTCGGGGTGTTGCCAGCACTCGAGGTGTCAGGCTGGTGTCCAGCCAGCAGTGGCTGCCACTCACCCAGGGGTTGCAGTCTGTCTGCCGGCTGCACCAGGACCGCCACCTGCCAGTGATCCCCCTCAGTGCCTGGACTGCAGCTGTCACCTGGGCTGTCCATCGCCCACTTGCCTGCATGGTCACCTGCAGCACCAGCAGAGTGAGTGCGGCAGCACCTGACCAACAAAGGTTGCTGACGTTGGCACCATGCAGAAGGAAAGGAGCATGCCGCATCAGCAGACCACACTGCACTGTGTGCGGCAGTGATGCAGCAGTCAAGGCCACGGTCTTGCTGCAGGCTGTGCACATCAGGAGGCCAGCTGATTGAGGCGACAATTCGGGGGGTCACCAAGCCTGGCCTGAGGCCGCACCTTACCTTTGCAGGACAGTCTGACAGCCGCCTGTGCAGCGCCAGGAGGGGCCCGTCTGCATCCTCGCACCTGCAGGGGACACGTTATGTCATCAGCACTTGATGCGCGCAGATGCATCAGTCCTGTCATGCACACACACTCCAGCAAGCCGCCTTTTCAGTCCTGCAGAGAAGGGTTCCAGCCGGCAACACAATGTTGAACAGGAGCAGTCCTCCCAGCAGTGATGCACCTCAGCCTTTCACGAAGTGCAAACTTTGAGAGGGGCAGTCCCCCCACCAGTTAGCCACCTCAGCCCTTCTGCACAGTGCAGAATGTCAGACATGCCCTGATGTGCTGCTCTCATTTCAAGCACCTGCAGAGTGCGTCAAGTCGTGGCCCTGCAGCCAAGGATCTGGCAGACCTGTCTGCCACTGAGGGCTGCGAAGCTAATAAGGCAACCAGTGGTTCCTCACACAGAGCGCCCAGCAGCCACTCACAGCAGCACTGCTGCCCTGTGGCTGCCCAATGGCTGCTGCCTCACCACTGTGGAGGGAGCGCTCATGTTACAGAATGGACTTGAAGCCTGTTCTGCCCATGCCCAGCATCCAGCACAACAATGACCCCTCCCTCTGGCAAGCCTGCATGCCTGCAGCCCCTTGCCCCGAAGCAGCTGTTGCTAGGTCTTGCCCCCAAAACCCCAAGAGCTGCACCAGCGTCTCACCACTGGATGTCCAGGCTTGTCTGAAAGGCCTCCACTGCCTCCTGGGTGCGCCCCAGCTCGACAAGCGCCTTCCCCTTGCGGGTGGCAGCCCTTGCCAGCAGCTGCAGCGCCGCTTTGAGGCCAGGCCCCCTCGTCAGTGCGATGTCACAGAAGTCAACACAGTCGCTGAAATTCATGAGCTGGAACATGACTGCCGCCCTGCAGATGCATTGAGCATCTTTGCAGCACTGCTGTGAGCAGGAAAACGGGTGATCTGCAACCACTGCTTGTCTTGCGGCCTAAAAGTGCCGTTCCGGGCACTCAGAGCATGCTTGGCATGCTGAGTGTGACAACAGCTACGGCAGTCTCTGCACTTGTATGAGACAAAGACGTCCTGGTTGTCAAAGTCGCTCGCGGCATGGTGTCCCAGGCAAGCGGCTGACCCCTCAGGCTCCACTGGATCCAGAGGCCAAGAACAGCAGCAGCTCGCAAGTCGATGACATAGGCTTGAGCAGATTCAGAGACCTGGCACAGGTGCAGCTCACATGTTGGTGATGACTGCGACATCCTGGTCCCAGAGCTCCGCTGAGGCGTGGTAGCAGGCAAAGGCCTCTGAGTACTTCTTGGCCTTGTAGGCTGCATTCCCCTTTGCCTTCAGAGCATTGGCTGCAGCCACCACCTTTGCCTGCAAGCAGCAGATACCTCCTTCACAGCATCTCATGTGTTTCCTGTTCAAGCCAAGACACCAGACCCCACCGCTGCCTGCAGGAAGCAGGGGCATGGCCTGCCGCAGGCATACAAGCAGATAATTTGCTGTCTTGGGGCCTGGGGTCGACCATCTGCCTGCAAGCAGCACCAGGCCATCATACCAGATGAAGCATGCAGCTAACTTCTGACATGCTGTTTGGACTGTAAGAGCCTTGCTCAAACTGGTTCTGAGCCTGGCTGCTCTGCTGACGACTGCCAGGCTCAGAACCACAGGCTGCCTCATGCGCCGACTCAGACATGCCCATCCCACTGCAGCTGATTCCAGTGCTGCTCTGACAAAGCGGCCAAGTTGCGCAACCCCTCTGTGGGTTGTTCACTGGTTGTATGCAGCATGTCAGATGCATGACCCCATCGTGCTGAACAATTCATCCTGGTGGACCCACCCGCTGCTCAGTCAATTTGGGTTGCTCCCCTGCCTGGACTGCCGCGTCATTGTGAGTCATGGCTGCCTGTGTGGGCTGGCTGCTGTCAGCGGCAGCTACTTCGGGCAAGGGAGAGGCAGGGCGCTGAGGGCTGCTGGCGACTGCAGGGGCTGAGGCGGTTTCACTTGGGGCAAAGCCCCCCTTGACACTGCAGCAGGGCCAGTGAGCTCTCAGTGTGGGTTGGGCATGAGAACTCTGCTTGACACTGCAGCAGGGCTGATGAGCTTTCAGTGTGGGTCAGGTATCAAAGCTCTCCTTGACACTGCAGCACGGCCGGTGAGCATCTGTGTTTGTTGGGCATGCAGCAGCAGTGGGGGGAGGCAGGGCACTGAGGGCTGCAGGCGCCTTCATAGGCTGCTGTACCAGTCTCGCAAGACCTCCTTATTCATCACTGAAGCAGGCAGGGGCTGTGGCCCTGCGCAGATGCCAATCGCAAAGCGTTCCAATGGCACTGCAACAGGGCCACTGCCCTGCTATGAAGATGTCTGCACAGGGAGGCTCTTGCAGGGGTGATGGCAGGGTGACAGAGCCCACGGCTCTGTGCTTGTCCGCTGCAAGACACAGCCCAGCCCAGAACTGTCCCACATGCTCAGGCGCCAGCGCCTTTGATCCCCAGTACCATGGGGTCATTCCAGCGCCTTTCAAGTAAGCTTGCAGCATCTGCCCAGTACCTGGACATTCAGCACCGCGATGCAGCAAGAGCTGGTCTGGCCTTCTTTGGCTTGTGTTTGGGGCATCATGCCAAGCCAAAGCTGGTGGCATGCATGGCCAGACTGCACTGCGTCCTGCCTGCTTCCACAAAGGCGAGGCACCATAGAGTCAAACTGTCATGTTGACCTTCTGTGTGCTCACCTGGGCTGCAGCGCGCCAGCTACTCTGTGACCCATGTAGAGGCCAGCAGTCAGAGCCCCCCAGGTCAGGCGCCACAGGGGGTGCCCCACAAGGTCGTTCTGCTCGTCTCGCGCCTGCCGACCAGCTCGACTGCCCAGCTTGACTGCCCTGACGAACTCAGACTCGGCCAGGCCTGCGCCTGGACGGGTGACCAGCGTCGCTCCCGGGGTGGCGGCCTGCACAGCAGAGGTCGTGGTGTCAGCAGGGCAGACGATAAGTAACATTGAACTGCAAGGCAGTTCGCCAGGTCTGCCCCTGCCAGGCCAAACTGCTGTCGGCAGCAGTGGAGGCCACAATGTCAGCACGGCAGGACATATAAGAACATGGCAGCATGAAGCCATATGTTTGACCAGGTCAAGGCCAAGAGCCTGCAGCATCAGCCAAGGCCAGCGGTGCAAGCGTGCTTTTGCACCAGGTGAGGACTGATGACCTTGGCAGCCTCAAGGTTGGACTGAAAGGTCTCAAGACTGGGGCGCAGCCCGCACAGAGTGGGGACTTGATCAGGGGGAAGTGGCCACCACCTGTGGTGGAGGTACTGCGATAACGACCTGTGCCTTCCTCTCATGGACGGACACCATAGATGTGGGTTTTGGCACGCAGCAGGAGAGCTGAGTGCAACAGCCTGATTGAGATCTGTAGAGGCAGGTGTGTAGGTCCTGTTGGTACGCAACAAAGCCAGCATGCCTCCAGCAGGTGCTCAGCAGAGGGTGTGACAAATGAGTAGCAACTCCAAGCAGGTCTGCAGCATGTGGCAGTGCAGAGAGGCAAAACCAGACAAGGCTACAGTGTGTGGCGCATGTGCAATGCTTCTGTTCTGCGCCAACAGCAGCAGGAGACGTCACCTGCTTCCTGGTGTGCGCCTCATGCAGCGCCAGAATCTGCTGCCACTTCATGTCTGCTATGTTCAGAGGTGCTGATGGGGCCAGCATGCTGCCTGCAACACAGCAGCTGAAACTGCTTGAAGACTGGTCAGCACATCACAGGGCTGCTCTGATGAGGAGGCGCCTGTGACAGAGGGTCACAACATGGTCCACTGTAGAGTCAGGCATGCTTCACTTGAGCCCCAGCTCTGTTCCATCAAATGGGATGCTGGTGCCTGTTGTTGGCACCAGAATATTTTTGCTGCAACCTCAAGCATGCAATCACAGCAACAGCGCAACTTCAGTCACGACTAAAATCACCTGCTTGTGGTTCACCTCAGCAGATGCTTCTGCTGCAGGGAGATGTCAGAGCAAGTCCGGGACGCTGTTTGATACTTGTGATCCTCTGGTTGCGATATTGCTGGCCTGCTGGAGATATTGCGGAGGGACTGTGCTGGGAAATGACAATGAGTTGCTGCGCATCCAAAGTCCAGGTCAGGATTCTAGAGCTCGGGCTTGAGCAGAGTAGTCGTTCTGTTCTGGCAATGTATGGTCGGTCCTCAACCCGATCTTAAATCAGTGCTATTGTCTTGTTTCAGTGCTGAATGATAAGCCTGCCATCTGACCAGCCTGCAGAAACGCACATGCAATGCAAGATGAATGCAGCCATGGTAGTCAGATCAGCGGGTCTCCTGCAGAGAGGCTGCAAGCTTCATCAATCACTCAGGTGCACCCATTCCCGTGTTGGCAAGCTGCTGCGCTGGCAGCTTTATCCCCACCAAGCTCGTGATCAGCAGAGGAAGCAGTCAAGCACAATGGGGATGCGGATCAATGCATCTGCATCATCCTCCGCACCACCAGCACAAGTGGAGGGGAGGTACATACGTGTGCATTACCTCCGCCGAGAGGGGTCAGCAAAGGTAAGACTGCCGCACAGGTCTGCATGCACACCTGGCAACAGTCACAAGTGCCTCATGCACCATGCAGGATTGGGGGCTGCATGCCTGGCATGAAGTGCAGCAGCCAACCCCCTGGGGAGCACCTTTGCACCCCACAACGTGAGCTGTGAGCACCTGGCCGTGCTCTGCCGTGCATGCTTTGCCTCCTGTACTCTGCAGACAGATCTGGAGCTGTGATGCAGGGTGAACCGCCAGGAGGCTACATTTGATGTGCAGCTGTGCCCAGACCACCAGAAGAATGGCTACTCTCACTGGGTCGGGCTCATTGTGCATAAAGGTGCACCAGTGCAAGCAGCATTGCTGCAGTGCATCTCCAGGGGAACACTGCATCACCCAATGCACCACTTCAGCTTAGCCTCAGCGCAGCACAGCATGTTGCAGCTGACATGCAGGGTCCCTCTCTGATGCTGCTCCCCTGGCACATTGTGGGCATCTCTGCATGCCATTTCTGTGTGCAGCCCTGCACCACCCTTGTTCTGTGTGCAGCCCATCACATGCCCCTTTCCTTGGGGCAGCCCACACAAAGCTCCGCTGCGCCAGTGTATGGGCCCTGCAGGCTGCACTTGATGCCTGCTCTGCCCCGTGCTTAAATGTCGAGCCACATCGAGGCATTGCTGTGATGACAGGGGATGAGAAGGATGCCGGCGGGGAGATAGTGGAGATTTCGACAGACGTGCGGGAGGTGTGGCTGCTGTCGGGCAGCAAGGAGGTGCTGTACAGCGAACCTGACACTGAGACTGCCTTTGCTGGGGACCTGAGCAGATCCTACGCCCACTGGTGAGCTGATTCACGCCGCTGCTGAACTTCCCCAAGGGGGCTGAGCAGCATGCATGCCCACTGGTGAGCTCTTTCATGCCGTTGCTGAACCCTTCCCAGGGGGCTGAGCAACACACATATGCCACATGGAGAGCAATGTATGGTTGCAGTCTGCACTGAAGCTGTTCTTGAGGCAGCCGCCAGAAGTACAGAATGCTGCTGGGCGCCTGAGCAAGTTCTGCACGTTGGGTGGGTGGCAGGCCGGCAGCCTCTCACCTCTAGGTGCACATGCTGCAGGGGTCATTCTCCTGTGGCATGTTGATCAAGCTAGTGCAGATTCAGCTGCAGCAGATGTGCCAGCATCCAGGGACATGGAGTCTGGCACCAGCAGGGTCTCTTATTAGGTCCTGCAACGTGTTGAGGAAGCCTCGCTTCCCGATGGTCTCAAAGAGTGGTGCTGTGCAGGGTGAGGAAGGACGTCATAGCTTGGCGAACCAGCACCACCTGGCATGATGAGCCTGTCCGATTTGCGCTGCACTGGAGCCGCAGTGGCGGTCTGGAGACTGCAGGTGCAGAGTGACCCTGCAGCCGTGTTTGCCCTGTCAATCTGCAGTATCACTGTTGTCAAGCTGCCAGCAATGCTTGCGCTTGTTTTCATCTGGTCTAAGAACATCAGACAGACCTCATCTGGGGCCCTTCTCAGAATGCACAGCACCACTGTCCCACCTTTGCCCCCTGCGTCATCTTGAAGGCGCATTGCTGACCTGTCACCTGCACCGCATGCTTTGTGGGAGTGCAGGCAACACTTCACAACGTCTCCCAGCTGACCTTGCCTTGCATGCAGCAGGCTTGGTGCAAAACTCAGGGTCACTTCCAGACTCTCCACCATCAGGTCTCACAGCTGACCCTGTCGTCTGCCCTGCATGCAGCAAAGGGGGTACAGGCAGGCAGCGGGGATGGCGAAGGGCATGCAGACCTGGAGCCCCTGGGGGAGGACCTGCCAAACGAGGTTCTGCACAAGTTCCCCCACTTGGCAGGATGCACTGCCATTCAAGTACCACCTGCTCTCATCCAGCAGGCAAGCTATAGAGGTGCAGCCCTCCCCAGAGGGCTTTGCAGGCTGATGGTCCATGCTGCCAGCCCACTGTGGCAGCATCATTGCCAAGCTTCCTCAAAATTGTATGGCATTGCTGACGAGCTCTGACTAGGAAGCTTGCAGCTTGCGGGCCAGCTTGGCTACACCCAGGGCCAGAACTGATGAGCTGTGGCAGCCTCACACCACTGCAGGTCGTTTCTGGCACGGCAGAGGAACAGTTGTCTCGCCCTCACCTTGGTGTGCTCAGCTTCATGCAGGCCGCCAAGATCATGACGACACAGCTTGCCATATCTGCCCAGGCAGCAGATGGGAAGCTGATTACGGCCACAGGTGCGCGCCGCACATGCCTGGCAGCTCTGGTGCTGAAGTCAAGACAGCAGCGCTGCAATGTTGGGCCTCTCCATGCGGCTGACAAGCCGGGTTTGACTGGCCTGCCTGCTTCTGTGCCAAAAGCTGTAGGGGGCCTTCTTGCCCTGGGGCCATGTAATTGGCAACTTTCAAACACAGGCAATGTACAAAAACCATTCATGTGCAGGCATTCAGCTGCCAGGCTTGCTGGATGACCTCTGCTTCTACAGTGGTCCCCTAGGAGCTGAGGTCACCCGCGAGCGTACCTGCATCAGACTTTGGGCTCCCACGGCACAGAAGGTCAGCCTTGTGCTCTGGAAGCACAGCCCATGGACAGCATCTCTGGCTCTCAGCCAAGAGTGGGGAACCCTGTCTTGAAGGGTTGTCCTGGCTAACAAGGTGCTGTGCCTGCCATCATTGCTGCTGCTGTCCACCTCTTCCCCATGCTACCTTCTGTGGCTCCCAACTTGACCGCCTTCTCCCTCTGGTGCCTCTTGGGACCCCTGCAAGTGGGGTCTGGAGCACCTGCTGCAGACTCTGCTTGAAGTTCTGCGCATTCAGGAAATTTTGTGTACTGAGGCGCTGTGCCTGCTGCCGCAGGTGGAGCTGCTGCTGTTTGACATGGCTTCAGGCGGCAAACCTAAGGTCTTGCCCATGCAGCGGGTGGAGCACGGCGTCTGGCTGGCACAGGTGGGCTGCTAACTGTGTGTTGTACCTGTGTGTCGTCCCAAGCAGCAGGTAACATTGCCAGACACCCCTCAGGAGCCAGCTTTCCAGCCTAGCAGATCATGCTTGAGCCAAAGCAGTACAAGAATACGCTTGACCTGTTCAGCACTCGTCATGTTGTGAGCATGCACAGCAGGTGCTTGAGGTTGTACAGGCCTTTGCTTCAGCAAATGTTTCCAGCAGTGTTTGTACATTCAGCTTGCTGATGCTACCCCTTTTAGACAGAAGCCCTGAGATGCTTCTGCAGGGCCCTAGGGAGTGGTTGTGGAAGTACTACCAGTACAGGATGCAGCTGTTCTGCCCAGACGTGCAGCAGGTGGCGCCCGACGTGATTGCCACGGACCCTTACTCACGCGGTCTAGCTGCAGATGGTCGTCGCACCCAGGTGCGGCCTGGTGAAGGGCATTGACTGATTTCTGGCTGAGCTGAAAGCCTGCGGCACATTGTTGGCACAGCATACTGCTGTCAGCGCCTAAACAGGCGGCAATGCAGATGCCTGACAGACCAGAGCTCCTGTACTAACTGTTCCTGTGTGACAAAGGTGTTGAAGTTCTGCTAAGACAAGCTGTACAGAGTTCATCTCATTCTGACCTTTCAGCTCTGCTTCAGGGTGCGCTCCTGCAGCCGCTGTTTGTGTGCAGTGCGACGTGCAGCCATGCAGCAGAAGTGGCCCCTTGGCAATGGCAGCTGCTCTATGCCCTGCAGATAGTTCTGCTGGATGCAGCTGAGACGCTGCCAGAGGGCTTCCTGGACCATGCCACCCCTCAACAAGATCATGTGATGGACACTTCAATCTATGAGCTACATGTGAGGGACTTCAGGTAAACCTGCTCCCTGTCAGGTGCCTTGCACAGGGTGCTGGCATAGGCTTCTGTCCCGCCTCAGGAACCCAGGCTGCTTGACATCCAGGCGCAGCAGGTTGTTTGTCAGAAGTGTTGAGGTGCCTGAGCCACTGCCTTAAGCTGCGCTGCCCACTGTGGCACTCACTCCACGCCCAATAACAGATATGCCAGCCCCTCACAACATACGAAGGTCACCTGCTATGCCGCAACCACATTGCCAGCAGAGGCGCAGAGGCGCAGATCGCCGCCTGTACACACAGGGCTCTGCTCACCAAGCCTCTCTGTCTGACTGCTGCAGCATCTCTGATGCCAGCTGCCCTGAGGAGCACCGTGGCAAGTACCTGGCTTTCACCCAGCCGGGCAGCGCCGGCTGCAGGCACCTGCAGGACCTGCAGCAGGCTGGCCTGTCGCACATCCACCTGCTGCCCACCTACGACATTGGGTCTGTGCCAGAGCGAGCTGCAGACCAGCAGGCGGTCAAGGTGAGCTGCCATCAGTCAGCAGCTGGCTGGTGTGGTCCACAGCAGTCAGTGTGGCTTGAAGGCAGTGCCAGGTTGGGTCGCCTCCTGCATGGCAGCCTGTCAGTGGGCCATGCAGGTCAGAGAAGCAGCTCAGTGCAAGGCTCTATGCGTCTTATAGTCATGAATTTCAGCTGAAAGTATAAGTTTCAGTCGAGAGTGTCAGGGAACTGTCTCACATTGAGTTGTGGGACTTGTGTGTCCTGGGTGCAGACGCCTTGGCCTGACCAAGATGCTGGCTTCATGCCATGCAAGACAGCTGTCCAGATCTGATAAGCTGTCACCTGCAGGAGGACCTTTCGCAGTATGCCATGGATGGGGAGGAGCAGCAGAGAGCAGTGCTGGAGATTGCTGACCATGACGGCTTCAACTGGGGGTGAGGCCCCGCCTTGCTGCTGTTCGGGGACACGCCTGCTGCCCATGCTGCACATGTGGTCCTCATCGTGTGGACAGGCCACCACACATTTGCAGTGTGCTCTGCACTGCATGTCTGCTGAGGCCAGCATGGGCTACTGAGAGTGAGTCTGGTGGCTGGGGAAGGTACCAGCACTGCTCAGAGAGCAGGTCCCTGGAAGCCTCTTGTGAGCAGACAGCTGCCCTGGGGGGTCAACCCAAGATGGTGGCACCATGCTGACCTGTGCTGCAAGTGGGACATTGCCCTTTGTTCCTCCCACCAAGTGGCAGCTCTCCCCAACATCTTGACTGCTGTCTGCTCAAAGGATTGGCCAGTGCAGGTATGACCCAGTGCACTACGGCGTCCCTGAGGGAAGCTATGCCTCCACCCCGGACGGCCCTGCCAGAATACGAGAGCACAGGGCCATGGTGCAGGCGCTGCACAAGATGGGCCTGCGGGTTGTGCTGGACGTTGTCTATAATCACACATTTGCAGCGGGTGAGCCGTTGGGGTGCTGATTCAGGATGAGTGTTTGAACATGCCCTCCATTGGCAAGCTGAGACGAGGTGCACACCTGCAACCCCTGCTTGCTGTGCAAATCATCAGTCTCTTCGGGTCCCACTACAATTCCAACTGCCCACCACTACTACTTTGAGTCCTTGGAATACCTCCCAAGAGGGGTATGGCCAACCCAGGGTTGAACTGAACAACAGGGACTCCATTCTGGGTGCAACCAGGCTGTCTTCCGTTGTGACTGGCAAAGTGATGACTGATTTTATGTATTGCTGGTGGGGCAGCATGCTCACCTCAATTGGCTGCATCAAGCAGCAATACTACCCTGCTTGAGAGCCTTGCCAAAAGTATCGCATGTCGAGGTGCAGTGTGGCGCTCCAGTATGCTGGAGCCTTGGCAGTGCTGCTGCAAGTGCATGTCATCCGCAGCCTGCCTCAGCCCTGCCTCTGTGGGTGCACAACAAGTGCAGAACTCTGCACATTGACAGGGCTCAGCAAGCCCCAGTCGCTGCTGGACCAACTTCTGGAGTACAAACCGGTACCTGCAAGCCTTTCCAGTGTTGCTAGATGCACGCATGTAGTGCAGGGCTGTCACTTGAGTACGAACAACAATGCTGTGCCATGATATACTTGAGTCATGCTAATCCACCTGAGTCATGCAGCTGCAGATGCCATGCCCTTGCAGGCCAGCAAAGCCACTTGAGCGTGCTGGACAAAGTGGTCCCGGGCTACTACCACCGCCGCATGGAGAACGGTGACATCTGCATGTCCACCTGCTGCAACAACACGGCCTCCGAGCATGCCATGTGTGAGAGGCTCATTGTCGACGACATCACCCACTGGGCCAGGAACTACAAGGTGGGCGGGGCCAGCACAGCAGAACTGTTGTTGCAGATATCCTTTTGAGTGCAGCGCCCAGGGTGCAGGTGCTGTAGAGCAGTGGGACCCTGTCTGCAGTTGCAAGTGCAAGGACCCTGCTATTAGAGATTCACAAGGAGTAGGGGACTGCCTTGGGCATTTGTTTGCAAAAGGGTGAAATGCTAACAGACAGGCGGCAGCCTGAAATGCTTGTGCCTCCTGAGTGCGCCAGCCCGGCAGTTGTTGCGACTCTGCCAGCCTTACCTTGTGCCGGCGGCTGCACAGAGAGCACTGGGATCATGTGTCTTTCTGCTGCGTGTCACCTGGCAGCCAAGCCAAGGGCTGACTTCGTCTAGTTTGTCCTGCAGGTGGATGGCTTCCGCTTTGACATCATGGGCCACCACCTGTAAGTATGTACCCTCCCAAGTTCTTGTCCGCGTCCACAATGAGCAGCAATCTGGAGCTATGCATGCGGGCACCATGCGGCTTGCAGCTCAGGAACAGCTGCTGCTGTGTGAAACAAGTCAGCCTTTGGCTGCCTGCCTGAGCTTGCTGAATTACCCTGCAATGCCCTGCTGTCTGACCTACTGGAGGTGCAGAGAGCCCACAAGGGTATGTGCTGATGCAGGGTGAGCAACATGAAGAAAATTCAGCAGGCATTGGGGCCCACCAGGCTGCAGCCAGATGCAGGTGGCCTCTATATGTATGGTGAAGCATGGGACTTTGGCGAGGTGAGGCTCGGTATTGACATCTCCAGGGTACATGCACTGACCCAGAATGACAGCAAGGCCGTGTTTCCTTGCAGATCTGCAGCTCGCTTGGCCGAGCTGCTTCTTGTTTTTTGTCACGTCATAGCTTTCACTGATGAGGCACCTGCTCTGCCACAGCAGGGTGGCAGCTTGACGAATGGCCTGAGCCTCGATTCATGGCACCTTCCAATTGCAGGTGTCCTGCAACCAACGTGGGCGCAATGCCAGCCAGCTCAACATTGGCGGCCTGGGCATTGGGTCCTTCAATGACAGGCACATCCCCAGCGCTATTACACACAGTCTGCTTGAGCTGGCCGTACAGAGCTTCATTGCCATGCCTGCTCAGCAACCTGGCCAGTGCAGGCCTATGGGAGCAGTCTCAAGTCCTGTTTGCACCTGTCGCCTGAGCAGCTGGAAGCCTGTGACGAGTGATGAGCTTCCTTCTCTTGGCTTTTCCTCGCAGGACTATGGGGCACTGAGTTGAGCCCTTGGCTTGGTGCAGGTTCCGGGACTCACTGGTTGGTGGCAGCCCTTTTGCATCCGCTTGCTTCCAGGGGTGGGTGAACGGCTTGGCCACACGCCCAAACAACTTCATGAAGGTGCGCTGCAGTGTGAGAGGAAAGGACAGGTGTGCAGCCACTGCTGCAGCTGCTGCAGAGGCATGTGCAGATGCTGAGGCACAGCAGGCTGCGGAAGTGCGGCACCTGTGGACGGCTATCAGCTGCTGATCCCCAGGACAGTTCACCCTTCTCTTCCTGCCTCTGTAGAACTTTACTTGTTTGATGTACAGCTTCTAAAACAGATGCGCTTGCAGGGAGAGATGGCGCCACAGGAGCAGAAAGAGCAGCTGATGGAGTATACAGATCTGCTGAAGCTGGGCCTGGCCGGCAATCTCAAGCACTACACCATTACAGATAGAACGGTAGGCCTGCCCACCTGGCAACTGCTGCCCTCAGCTCAATCGGCTGCTGTGGCTGCCATGACCTCAGCTGCAGCAGTCCCTGAGCTGGACCTTTAGTTTGAGGCGCTTCGGCTACATTTGGCTCGGCCCGGCAGACCAACGGGCTTGCATCTGACTTGCGGTTGGCATAAACTTGCAGGCCAGTGGGCTTGTGCTGAGCATGTATGTGGCATGCTTTGGAAGGCCAGTGGGCTGTCACTGTGGGGTATTCCGCTGAGCGCAGCCTAGCAACCGGCTTGACCCAGCACAGCGCTTGCACAGTGGGTTTGTCGATGCTGCTTTGTTGCTTTGCAGGGCCAGGAGAGGCAGGGCAAGCAGGTGATGTATGGGCAGCAGCCTGCAGGCTATGCCTTGAACCCCTGGGAGACGGTCAACTATGCAGACTGCCACGATGGCGAGACTCTGTTCGACCAGGTGAGGTTCTGGTGGTCACAATCTGCCCAGAAGGTATATGCTGGCAGGTGACAGCAGCGTGCAGCCAGCTATACCTCCCTGAGACACTGGCTGCGCTGAGTGCCTGCTGGAATGGCCTTGTGCACTGCTGGGTCACAGACAGCAGTCATAGATACATCTCCAAAGTGTGGCGCTGTCAGAATCTGCAGCTGAGCACTGGCTGAGTTGCATGCAGACCATAATGAAGACGGCTGAGGGGGTGCCCGTTGAGGAGCGCGTGCTGATCAACCAGCTGGCAACCAGCATGGTGGCCCTCTCGCAGGCAAGCCATGGCTGGCAGGCAGCATTTACAACTCATCCCCAGTTGATAACAAGGCATGCCCTCCGTCTGTGGTGCCTCAGAGGTGCAAACATACAGCTTTGTGGGGCACAGGTACCAAGTGTGTGGCTTGACCGCAGGGCAGGGAGACCTGCCAGCAGGCCTGCCTGATGCTGTGGCCAACAAGCACTCGGCTTGCCGGCATCAGCTTGGCCGTCAGCCTGCCTGCACAGGCGGCTGCAGAGTGCTACACCCGGTGCTGCACACCAGTGCAAGGCTGCCTCGCTGCAAAGCCAGATGCCACTCTAAGAAACATGCTGGCAAGCACAGGCCTCACTGCTCAGTTCCAGCAGCCTGCCATGCATCTGCTGCTTGCAAGGCACCTGGCATGCTGGCTTGCCTGCAGTCTGAGTTTGGAACAAGCTGCTGCCCTGTCTGTAGGGCATTGCCTTCTTCCACGCTGGCAGCGATATATTGAGGAGCAAGTCCTTGGATCGTGACTCCTACAACTCAGGCAAGTATAAGCAGCGCCTGCAGTACCACACTGAGGGTGGTGCATTGCTCTATGTGGCCTAAGTGCATGCCAGATGTGATAGCAGCTGCAGCATCGCAATCTGGCACGCTTTCCTGGCAAGCATTGGCGGCAGCTGTGCTGTGCCTTTATGCAGTGGGGTAATTGTTCCTGTGACAGCAACTGTATGGTGCACTTGAGGCAAGCTGCAGCCCCACTGTAGGATGGTGGGAACATGCGTCAAGCATGTCAGGATGGGGCTGCAGAGTGTGCAGGCTGGGCAATTTGTAGCTGTCATGAATGCTGTGTGGCCTTCTTGTGCATGCAAGCACCCACTCAAGCTCAACAACATTGTTGGGCTTTATTGCAGAACCAACACATGCATTCTCGAAAAGACAGTGGCTGACCAGCACTGCCCTGCTGCCCCTCAGTGCACAGGCTGCTCTCTGCCTGCCATCCAGACCTGGGTGGCAGCGCCTGCTCAGCCTTGCCTTGGGGCTGTGCTGCACAGGCAGCATGCCGACTTTGAGCTGCATGCAAGAGATACTGCAGCCTGCATGCGAGTGCAGGGGATTGGTTCAACAGGGTGGACTGGAGACTCCAGACCAACAACTTTGGTGTGGGTCTGCCGCCAGCCTCCAAGAACAAGGCTGCCTGGCCCTTGAAGAAGCCGCGGCTTGTGCCAGAGCACCATCCCAGCCCAGACCTGATCAAGGCCTCCAAGTAAGAGGGTGCCCCGTGCTCTGCCATGAGGCCCTTCCTGAGGCAGCCCTGGTCAACAAGCTTTCTGCCATTTGTGAAAGCAGCCTAGCCAGATCAAGCATTTCTAAGTGAGCAGCACAACAGCTGCTGCTGGGCTGTCTGCATCAAGAAATGGAGCTGTGTTTCATTTGACAGGAAGTCACAACGGAATGCTGATGCCTTAGCAGTTGCGCTCAGTACAAAGTGTGCTGCAGCACCATGCAGGCCGCTCCAGGTACTTGTGTGACAGGCAAGCTTGCAGCACAATCAGGTGTGATTATGACGCAGGCTCCTCAGCCACCCTTGAGACCATGAAGCGTGCTGCAGGGCGGGTTTCCAGACAATGCTGCGCATTCGCTACTCCTCCCCTCTCTTCCGCCTGACCTCAGCCGACGCCATTCAGCGCCAGGTCTCTTTTGGCAACTCAGGCCCAGATCAGGTATGCAGTGCCCCCAGGGCCACCATCCGCGTGGTCCTAGACAGCAGCAACGCCGTGCAGCTTGGGTGGGTCAAGAGCAGCAGGCACGCTGGCAGTGCTGCGCTGTGCAGCGGCATCAAGTCAGCCCCTGGCCTGCCCTTGTCGGAACACCCTGGTAGACCTTGCAGTGCCTGGGCCTCCTGAGGAGTAGTGTGCCTGTGTTGCTGGCCTCTAGAGTCCTGAGCCTGATCATCCATTCATCTGATGCACCGCCCTCGGGCAGCGATGTGACACAGCGCAAATCTGCCGAGCAACCCTGACCCTGATGCGCTGCCCATGTGCAGGAGCCTGGCGTCATTGAAATGGTCATCAGCAGCTGTGATGTGGTTGGCCATGAGGCAGGAGTGCAAGACAGCCGCTGGAAGCGGGTCTTGGTGATCTTCAATGCAACTCCAAAGGCAGTAGAGCGCCCATGGCCCACAGGTTGGTCTGCTGAGGCTCGCTGCATTGCCGATGTGCTGTCTGGAGCTTGGCCATAGCTTGCACCTGCTCAACTGCATCTTCTGAAGCCTCCTGCACCTGGCTGCTTGGAGAGGTATCTTTGTGCCAAGACCTAGAAGTCCGCCCAATATCCTCACTGCCTGCAGGCATCAAGAAGCTGCAACTACATCCTCTGCTGGAGAAGTCAAAGAGCAAAGCCAGCTTGACACGAAGCAAAACATGTATGTGCCCAGCTCTCACTGCCTCTGTACTTGTTGAACCCCGCTGATTGCAGCTTGTAAGATTGTCATTGTCTCCAGCTCCAGCTAGTGGCAATCATGGCATCAGCTAAGCAGTGTCAGACACTGATTTTGACTTGATCCTTGGAGCTCTTGCTGGGTGTGCGTGCTTTATGGACTCGTCGCATAAGCAAGGGCTTGATCCTGCAGAGCAGATTGTAGATCCAGTCAAATGGCATTGACCAAGACCAGGGCTGGCGGGGCTGACCTTGCACAGGACGCCATTACTCTGATTGGATCCGGCACTCACAGCTTAAAGGTGAATAACATTGGCTGAGCCTCGAGGCTATGCCGTACAGTTCCTGATGCACATCAATGCTTGCTGATCCCCTCGAGGGTGGGCAGCAACACAATTAACGCAGGAGCAGTTGCAACACTTGCGTATCGCTCTCCTCCATCTCAGTTGGTGGCTAAACAGCTGCAGTGTGTGCTATGTGGATCAGCTCATGTAGCAATCACACGTTGCTCTCCCCGCCCCATCCACCTGCACTTTCTCACCCAGCCGTGCCCCTTCACTGCGCCATCCTTCACTGCGCCATTTCCACAGGACACCTGCCGGCGCCTGCGTCCTGAAAGGCTGACAGCAGCCATGCTGCCTGCAGATGGGCTGGGCTCAAGTTCAGATGAAGAAGCCAAAGCAGCCTCTGGATGATGTGCAAGCAGCTGCAACGCCAGCCACCATGTGCTCTTGGGCACCTGAGGACCCTATGGACCCCCGTGCACATGAGGGGCCCAGGGCATACATGGTGAGCTACATTGCATGGTGGAGCAATGCGTGAGGCTGCAGATTGGGGGCAATAAAGTGCAAAGCTTGAGCATCTGAGGGCTCACATGCTGCAAGGCGCACCTGGAGCCGTCAGTCAGCTGTGTCACCTGCGTTGCCTAGCCATGTCTCAGCTTGCAGCGCCGTGCTACAGAGCTGCATGCACCACGCGCGGCTGTCTGTGCGCCGGCACCATACCTCTGGCCAGGCTTCACCTGGGGCTGCTATAGCTGCATGCATGGTGCCCAGGTCTTGCGCAGACTCACCGCTTCTCAGCTCCATATACCTCTCTGCCTGCACTAGGAGCTTGAATGTATGTGTGCTGCCAGCTCCTGAGATGACTGAAATTGTTGGCATCTGAAACGCCTTGAAGCAGCCCCCTGCAGCATGACCTTCTGCTCTGAGATCCTAATGCCACAGGACAGGCTGAGACACGCTGCGTCATGGCATCTGGGCCAGTTTCTGGCAGGCTGCCTGCATCACACGTGTTGTGCAATCAGTCCATGCGTGGTCATGCTGCAGGCCAGGTTGATCAGGGAGGGGTACATCAGCAAGGACGACTTTGACCACAGGTGGGCCCTGGCAGCATGCTGCAGCTCATCAATTTGTTGGTGCCGGGCTGGCAGGTCCAGTGCGCAGGCACAGACGATGACTTGTCGCAGCTGGCTGAAGTCCTCCAGCGTGGCAGGCGCTGTCTCCTTCACAGCACAACACTTGTCCAGCAGCTTGAGGGGTCCTGGCCTGGTTCTGGCACAGTCCTTTCCATGGCACAAACATTCTTTGTGGGCTGCTGCAGCTTCGTCAGCCCTGCGAGCTCGCTGCAGGTGCCGACAGGCCACGACCCAGACCAGCCACGCGGTTGAGCTGTGTGTTCTGCCAGCTAAGCAGCAGCCCAGGAGAAGAAAATTGGATGCCTGCAGGTGCTGCAGGGCGATGCCCCAGCTCAGGGGCGAGGCCCAAGCTGCGTGTGCTGCATGAAGATGGGCCTCACGATGGCACATGCATGGCAAGCGCGGCCTGGCATTTCCTGCCATGGCCCTGCAGGTGCCGCGAGGCGCTGCCCCACTTCAGCGAGGGGGCCCAGCTGCGCGCGCTGCGAGAGTTTGCCAAGCGGGAGGACAAACATGTCCTGAGGAACCCGTCGTCCTATATGATGTGCCTCCTCAGGGTGAGCTGCTGCCACTCTGCAGATGCTTGTGTCTCCACCCCATCAGATATGCGTCCTCAGGCTGGCCCCTGTGGGATTCCTGGCCAAGGTGCCAGCAAACATGAAGGCATTTGCCGTGAGTTTTGGCAACCTGATGAGGCAGTGAGTGTTTGCTGTGATTTTCATGAATTGGGATGCCGCTCTTCCTGAGGGCGAACCAACACAGGTTGCGCTGTGTGGTTGCAGCGTTGTGGGATGTTGGCAACAGGGAGGCCCTTGCTGCATGGTGCAGACCCATGAGCAGGGTGTCACCACCTGCTGAGCTTGCCTGGGAGGATGCGACAGTGATTTGCTCAAACATGCTTCTCAAGGAGTGCGTTGTACTGCGCAACCGCTGAGCCTGAGCCCTTCTCCCTGTTAGCTGGGGCAGGACGCCGCCCAGATGTATACAGCGCGCTCACTGCACTGCAAGTGCTCAGCATGAATGCACCTTTCTGTGCAAGAAACCAGGATACAGCCTAGTCAACGCCCCGTACCCACTGACACCTAGGCAGCAGGTGTGTTGCATAACGCCAAGTAAGGAGGGCGCCTTTGTGTTAGACCTGCTTGAGATGCTGGCTGCTGACCTGCATATGCAGAGTCAGCACGCAACCATCCTGCAGGACGCTGTTGACGTTTTTGCGCAGCCAGCGACCTGCTTTGGCTAGCATGTGGCCAGAACCTTCAGAAACATCTCCATGCAATGCACGACGCTGAGCAGGGAGGCGCTGACTATTCAGCCCATCTGCCAAAGCCAGCTGCGCATCTGCCTGAGTGAGGTGTCCTCAGGGACCTGTCTGTGCTGTGCTTCAGAACGCTGAGCAGGCAGGCGCCTCTCCACTGGACCTACTTGCAAAGAAAGCAGCAAAACTGCTCAAGGCGGAAAATCATAGGCTAGACGATGCCTGCATCTCCCACCTGGCCAAGCTGTCGGCGGACGACCAAGTGAAGGTGAGGGCCAGCACAGCAGTGTGGGGGCCACACTGGTGCATGCAAGCATCTCTGGCCCATGCGCATGTGTGATTCCCAACGAAGTGCAAGTGGATGGCTGCAGCCGTGCCCGCAATACCTCACGAACTTTCGAAATCTTTGATGCTGACATCCATCACGTGATGCATTACTGAAGCAGTACATCTTGCGGTCGTGCTCTTTGCAGAACAGCGACCAGGTATATGTGAGCTGCTGCTTGAACATACCACCTGTAGGCTGCGCGCCACAGAGGTACCTGGTCAAGTCTTTGAACGCATGCCAGGTACAGTCCAGGAGGCAACAAAGACCTCAGCAGATGGGCCTGGACTGTCTGACTAGGCAGACTGCAATTAAGCAGTAATTACGACTGAAGGCATCTTGCAGGGAGTCTCAGCAATGTGCAGGTCCATGCAACTGCCACCAACTTGCTCATGGCACCTGCAGGCTGTGCAGTCAAGCTGCCACCTGCGGTTCTCTGTGCTCCTCAAGCCTGTGCAGATGGCCTGCCATCAGGATGTCTGGCTGACGCAGTCAACTCTGCACAAGGACTGTCACCCACATACTGTGTTGTGCCAGCAGACAGCCTGCTACATACATGCATCTGAGAGACATATATCAAGCGTGCTCAAAGCCTGTGTTGGGCACCTGTAGGTTGGTGAGCAAACGGTTGAGCACCATCGAGACAACATACTGCCACCTGCACAGCTGCCTTCATCTCTGACCTTTCTCAGTGGAAGATGTCCTGCTCCTGCAGGTTGTGACCGAGTACCTCCCCACGCTTCGCACCGCCACCCTCAACAATGCAAGCAGCTTCTTCATGACACTTCTGCGCAAGGCGACTGCACCAGCAGCAGGCAAGATGAACTTCTACACACTGCATGTTTGACGGACCTTGTCCTGTACATGCTGCTGTGCGAGCTGTGTGGCTGTGCAGTCTCGCTGCTGGAGGTTGACTGCTGGCCAATGGGCAGCCTCTGCACTCCCTTCTGTCATCATGCTGTGCAAGGCGAATGTGTGTGTGGCAAGCAAGCTAGGGTCACACGTCGGCTCGTCTGTGCTGAGTGGTGCCTGACGGCACCTGCTAGTCAGTGGGCAGTTCTTGTACTCTTTCCTGTCACCATGCAGCGCAAGGCAACTGCATCAGCGGGAGGCAAGGTAACATCACGTGTCCGCATGCTTGACAGTTGCGCCAGGCAGTAGGCAGCCTGTTCACTTGCTTGGTCACCAAGGTCCTCAAGTGAAATGCGCCAGCAGCCACCAAGCTGGACTTCAGCCCTGTGTCTTGGCATGCCAAAGCAGGACCAAGCTGCGGTGACTGTCTCGCCCAGCAACAAGGCACATCTGCTGCCAGGCTGCAGTATCATGCACACTTGTCAACATACTGCTTTGACTCACAGCTTTGGAGGACTGTCTGCCCCACTGCCGGTGAAGGGGCCCCTGCCAAAGGGATGTCTGCCTGCGACTGAACTGCGTCCCTGGCGTGGCAACTCTTCTGCCTGCTATGCTGCAGCCAAGAGCACGCTTGTCAGGGGGGATGACTGCAGCGTCATACGCACTTGTGCCCGACGTGCTGGTGGTCACACTACTTGTCAATAATCACCTGCCTGCGCAAGGCAGGTCAGGGCACTGAGGGTTGCCTGCAGGCCGGTTGAACACCCTTCAGACCCCCTCACTGACAGCTTGTCCTCCGTGCTGCAGCGACAGACATGCACAGCAGGCAGGAGACCTGCCAGCTGGCCAGATCGTGCACCTTGTTGGACCACACATCCTCCCGTGCTGCAGCAGACGACGCGCCCAAGACAGGGGAGATCTGCAGGCAGGCCCGGGCCATGCTGGATAGCCTGTACCAGAACGTCAAGATTGTCAAGAGGGACATGCCCGAGACCAACATGAGCCTGCTGGCGCGCCTCAGTGCATCACAGCAGGTACAGGTCTTGCTGCCCTGCAGCTTGCTGGGGCTGACAGAGTTTGTATGCCTTTGTCGTGGCAGGCCTGACACTGGGCGACCACAGATCATCACTGTGGGGACATGCCCCCACGAAGGCACATGGCTGCCCTGGTTCACAAGGCGTGGTCATGCACAGGGCCATATCAGCTGTGAGCCCCTTGCAGCGGGTGTCAGGGCGGCTGCTCTCAGCCCCGCATAGCAGCTGCAATGTGCAGCTCATGTCAGTCCGAGACGGTATGTGCGATGACCATTCACAATCATTGCACACCCTGAGTTGCTACCAGTTCCGCTCCAAGCCCTTCATGTCAAGCCGATCTCTTCTTGGCGATCCTTTCTTGGTGATCCATTCTTGGCATCTTGCATCACGTACCATTCTTGGGGCACAGCTGCGCCCAACAGGTCTTGAAGAGGGACACCTCTGCAGTCCTGATGCACAGGCTCTGCATGCCACAGCCCTAAGCGCGTGCCATGTGCAGATTTTGGGGAAGGAAGGACCCGTCCAAATGCTAATGATTGTAGGGGTTGCCACCAGTCTACTCTGTGCTGTGGTCGTCTCATTCACACTGCAGCATGTGTAGCCGCTGACAGCACCTCCCCTGCAATGCAGATTGCAATGGTCAAGAAGATTGGCGCAATGGAGTGTCTGCCTGGCTCAGTGAGTGTCCTGCCATCCTTTGCAGAGTGTCCTGCAGCAATTGCCACGCCTCACGACGGTGGCAGGGGTCTGCTGCCATGGGGCTCCTTCCATGAATCCTACCAAGGCCAGCGCAGCTGCCAACGCTGGCAGCACCTGCCAGCTCCTGTATTTGTTGGCTCTTGTGCAGTGGTGCAAGTTGTAAGCGGTTGGCCTGTGCAAGGTGGGGTTCACGCCCTGCACATCGCACTGCCGGGCTGCGCTCAGGCTTCATGCTATCCTGCCAGGGCCGCCACAGCCGCGTGAAGTGCATGCCTGCAGAAGAAGGATGCCACGATCTGCAGCCTGCTGAAGGCTGCAGTGGCCGAGGCGTCAGCCAGGGCAGCCAGGCCTGCAGGTGACAGGCCCTGTGTGATCGAGGTGCCCAAGACGCAGCAGACCCCTGTCAGATACAGAGGGTATCCTGCCGGGGGGCCTGTCCCGGGGGCAAAGGATCTGTCGGTGGTGATCAACTCCGATTCCAAGCTGTACGACGACACAATGGCCAAGTGCTACAGGCAAGGAAGCATAGCTGTGATTGTCAAGGGCGCCGTCTATGGGGGGGATGAGGGAAATAATCGCCGCTGCATCAGCAAATGTAAGCATCAGAGCAGCTGCCCACATGCCCTTGCTGTTGCTTAACGTGCAGCGGCCTGGGCGCATGTTCCTGTGCACAGTGCTGACACCCATTGGGCTTGGCACAACTGGCCTGAGCAACTACGGTGCTGCAGCTGTCTGTCGCATGTGTGGTCAGGCAGACCAGCGCTGCTGCAATGCTGGAGCTGTCTCCAAGCTGTGCACTCGTTCATGCAGTCCAAACAACGCAGGGTATTGTCAATGGGCACCTGCTACGGCTTGTCTGCAGCCCTGTGCTGACTTGTGCGCCCTGCACTTAGAACCTCCAGTGCCCTGTAGCACCTTGGTGAATGCTGTGCTCTGTACCGCAGGCTGCTTGATGGGGCAACGTGACCCTATGGTTTGCTGTCCTCTGCTGGATCTTGCGCTTTTCGCCGCAAGCTACTTGTCAGGTCCCAGAGTGGACTGCTGCTTCCTGCGCTGTGCTGCTCTCACGTGGGCAGCATCAGCCCCAAGCCTTTTAAAGTTGGACTGCATGCTGAGTTGCAACATCCACTCTCCCAGCATCTTGGGGAGCCTGTGCACAGACTGCTGATGCCAGGGCTGCCTGCGCTGCAGGGTGCTCACCCGAGATCAGAAGGCAGAGGTGCGGGAGAAGGGCTCTGAGACTGGCTGGTGATCTGCATTGCACACTGTGCTGCCTGTCAGCTACATGTCTGGCAAGCAGACAACTGCATGGCATCTTGATGGCAAGATGAGGTGCTCTGACACTCAGCAGAGAACGGCCACTGCTGGATGTCACACCTTGTCCACGCTCCTTGGGTGTTTTCATCTGCCAGAAGCAGCTCCCGCCTGCGGCACCGCCTGCTCCAGCAGCGAATCAGACTGCATTGCAGCTTGCTCCAGCAGCAGCAGCAGCATCAATCTGCGCCTCTGCCCACTGCAAAAGCAGCTCTCTGCTGCGCCACTCCCTGCTCCAGCAGAACTTCTTTTGTGCAGAGGCAGGCACAGCAGCTCCTTTGATTTTGCGCCAGCATCAGGTCCGGGCAGATGGCAGCAGATTTGCCTGATAGTCTGAGGCTGTGCACCAGCTAGGCCATGAGCTGTGCACCCCAATGGGCCTGCAGGCACCAGTGGTATGGGGCCTGCTTGCACGAGGCACGTCTTCAGACATCTGCACAGCATCTGCTGCATAACTGCTCCAGCATAGGTCCCACTGACTTCAGGCCTTGGAGGTGGCCAACCTACACATGGCCTTTTTGCCATTTCACCACAGTGGGTACTGAACGTCTTGTCCAGCATGGGTCCTCGGGTCTGCCTGCAGGCATGGCGTGGGGCCTGCCTACATGAAGTCCCTGTCAGCGGGGCGCCTCAAGCTGGCAGAGTGCCTCCACCCCCCTCACAGGCGCAGCAACCCCGCCAACAACCCTGCCTACAACCCGGACTACGCAGAATACTGGGCGAGAAGCCTGGTGAGCAGCTTGGCACTCCAGCCTACAGCTGTCCTCCTGGGCGGGCTGCACCCTAATCTCCACCTCAACTCACAGCCAGGCAGCTGAAGGGCTGCCCTCAGCGGCTCCTCAGGGTGCAATGATGCAACACAATGCACTGCAGAGGTGCTGACAAACACAGTGCAAGACTCCGTCCAGGCAGCTGAGGGTTCTTCGTCAGTGAGCGCAGCAGTGACAGCACATGCCTCATGCCCTTGCACGCCCCACCGGGAGCATGACATCACCTGTTCAGAGCTAGAATGAGATGTGCAAGTTTTGTCAGTGACTGCCTGCAGAGCCAGGGACAGCATCATCCTGTCAGAGCAGGGTGAGGACAGCAGCCGCCAGGGAGCCCCTGCAGATGCTCTGATCTTGACAGTCCATGCCTGCAGACCCACAGACAACGCAGTGTTCATCCTGCCAGAGCGTGTGGAGGTGTTAGCTCCTGCTTCCTTGTCCCTGCAGGCACTGCTTATGTGTGCACACAGAAGCGGTGCCTGCAGAGGTATGGAGAGCGTGAAGCAGCCACTGCCTTTGAGTGCCTGCAGAGGTATGGAGAGCCTGAACCATCCACTGCCTTGTGTGCCTGCAGAGGTATGGAGAGCATGCAATGTCCACTGCCTCTGTCTGCCTGTAGAGGTCTGGAGAGCATGTTCATACATATACGACATCCTGGGCCAGCCTGTGCATGCCCCGCTGCCTGTACAAAAATGCAGAAACACTGCGCCAACACATGCCTGCAGACCCACATGGACCGTGATTTCATCCTGTCAGAGCTCGACAAGGACAGCAGCCACAGCCGGCTGGTGGAGCTGATGCAGCAAGAGTACGAGAGGCCGCGGGAGGAGGATACAAGGAAGCTGGCTACTATCCAGGAGGAATATGAACCCACCAGTGCAGGCAAGTCTCAGACACTTTTGAGGGGTACAGCTCCCTGAAGGGGCAGATGTGACTGGGGACTCTGGTGTTTGGAGGCACTTCAAGGCAGCCAGACTCTTCATTTGGCAGCGACTCTTCAGCAGGTGTCAGCACTCACCTATGCAGACAATGTGTGGACAACTTGGGCGGATGGAATGGGCTTTCTAAGACTGGGATTGCTGGTCGACGCAGTGCAATGCAACTGGTAGGGACAAGCTGCTACTTGTAGGCTCTACTTACCCAAGCAAGGTAGACGAGCTCTTGCTGGGTGACAGTGCTATGTACGCTGCATGCCGAAGTGGTAGGTGGTGTGTGGCGCCAGATGTGGTCAAGTACCAGGCCATATAGTCTGAGCATGTAGCTGTTTGGGCTCCAGCAGCTTGAGCCAATCAGCTTATGAACCAGCAGTGGCTGGCGGCCTTGACGCCCCTGCTGTGCAGGCCTGCCCTTGGAGGCCAGCAGTGGGCTGGCCCCCAGTTCGACTCCCTGCTGCTGGCGGCTGCATTTCTGTCTCTTGCGTAGGGCAGTCCTTGCAATCTGTTAACTGCCTCTGGCTCCGGTGCACAGCTCTCTGCTGCTGCCTCTTTACAGAGTTTCCTCCTCTGGGGAGTGTCACTGAAGGGGAGGGGCGGCCTGGCGAGCGGCCAGCTGACCCTTCTGAGGCCGTCACGGAAACCAAGGCGCCCAGTGCAGAGGCTCAGCCTGCTACTTTGGCAACTGAGGCAGGCAGCACCGCTGCTGGGACGGCAGCCCGGGTTGCCGGGACGGCAGCTGAGGCAGGCGATGCTGTGGCGGACGGAACAGCAGCACAGGTCGCCGGCCGGCAGCCTCGTGACGTGTCCCCAGTGCATGAGCCCAGTGACAGCAGCAATGCCTCTGGCATTGTGCATGAGCATGCGCCCGAGGCGGGTAGGGCGGGGATCGAGAGGCACCCTGCCGAGGCGGGCACCAAGCAGGCGGCACCTGGCAGTCAGCAGGCGCCAGCATCGTCTCCCAGTCCAGGTCAGTGTGCGGCAGCGCCTCCAGAGCTGATGAGGGGACCGAAAGACAGGCTGCCTGCACCTCGCGAGCAGGGGATAGCGCCCCTGAGCTTCACCCTCTCAGAGCTTCCTGCAGGCGCTTTACACTGCTGTACTGCTCGGCAGCAGCTGGCTGGGGCTTGGTCAGCAAGCAGCATGTGCTCCTGTCTCAGGCTGCTGGACGCACAGCCAGACCAAGAGCTGTCTGCAGCCAGCCTCACATGGGCATGCAGCTGGCGGCGCCTCAATGTGCGCAGAGTGTCTGCTGTGGGCTGCAGATATTTGGGCAGCAGCCATGACGTGTAACGTCCTCCAGTGTCTGCAGGACCCAGTTTGACGTACCAACAAGTGGCAGAGCGGGTGCGGCTGAGCAATGCCCGCAGGCTGCGCCAGCTGGGGCGGCCGCTGACAGAGGATGGGAAGCTGTGCCCAGAGGTGAGGGCTGCAATCATTGGCAGTGGTGGCACCCCCATGCAGGGCCTGCATGGGTTCTGAAGCTCAGCACAGCATGCCCCTGTGCCAGATGCTGCCATGCTGCACTTGTCCCGCTGCGTCAGTCTTGCTGCAAGCCCTCAGAATAGCTTCAAATAGCGACCTGCTGGCGATGCGAGCAGGCAGCAACCCTGCATGAGTGGCACCTGCACAGCACCTCCTCAATTGCTTCGAAGCGCATGTGCAACTCTACGGCAGCTTGACTATGATATATATCAATTGCCTTTTGGCTGAGGCTGTGCTGAAAGAGCTGTACCTCTGTCATGCTGTTGAACTTGCTCAAGACTGATGTGCTGGCACCTACAGCTTGCCACAAGCTAGCTGATGTGCATGGACCCCACAGAGGTCATCCTGAAGCGAGTGGCACCTTGCCTGCTGGCTGATGCTGCACTGCAGGAGCTGCACCGCGCACACACAGCAGGCAGCAGCGCATCTGTGTGTACACCATCCTGGAACTGCAAAGCTGGATGTGGGCAGGCCGCATCTCCCTTGTTCCTGGGGGCGGGGCAAAGTGCCTCCCGCAGTGCTGGAGCATCCAGCAAACAACAGCCATCCTGTCTGCAGGCTGAGGCTGTGCTGGAAGAGCTGTACCTGTACCATGGACTGGGCCCAGGAGACCTGAATGAGCCTTGCATGAAGTACATCCGCAACTCGCCTGCAGATGTCCAGGTGGAGGTGAGGCCCTGATGCTGCTGCAAGCCTCTCTCTGTGCCCCGGCACCCCTCACAGGGTGGACTTGCGGACGTTGGTGCTGCACCCTGAGCCCCTGTGCCTTGTGGGTGCAGGTCTGGACTTCAGCTATTAACCCTGCCCCAGTGCCGACTGTGTGCATGACAAGAGTGTAAGTGATGTGCACCTGTCCCGGTACCGGTTGTCACCTGCTCTGCTGTGCTGCTGCTGCTGCAGGCCCTAGATTCCTTATGCACCTCCAAAGCAGCTGCCAGTTGACAGGCACCTGCAACCCTCACCCCACTGCTGCGACCTCTTGGGACCGCCTGCTGTGCTGCTGCAGACCCTGAACTCCCTGCGCACCTTCAAGAGCGCGGGCATCCACTGCCCCAGCGCCTACATCATCACCTCACTGGCGATGGTCTTCCTGGAGATGAGGGAGCAGCAGGCAGAGCGGGCGCGTGTGGCAGACAAAGGGGAATCCCTGGTGAACGGCCTGCAGCGTAAGGCAAGTGTGATACGCACCTGGCAAAACCCAGCTTGAAAGGCTGATGCCCTCACCGGGTGTGGGCCCTGGCAAACGCCCTCTTCAGCAAGGCAACCACTGCAGTTCGTCCAATGCTGCCTGACAGGCTGACAAGCTGGCGGCCAGCCCGCGGCCTGTGCTGCGTCTGCAGATGCTGTCTTGATGCCCGCCCCCCTGCTGAGTGCACGTCAGCCTTCAGCCTGATCTTGCATAGTAACTTGCCAGGCACAGCAATTGCTGATCTGCACCCAGTGGGTCGTTTGCAGCCATTTGCAAGCTCAGCGCTGGCGTGTCGCTCCTGCTGCGTGAACTCTGTGTCCTGCAGGAGGGCTCCCTCACAGAGTCCGACTTCCCATGCTTGGGGGCCAGCATGATCTCTGCACACAAGCCTGCCAGCAAGGACACCACCACAGGGGAAATCTTTGAACCCCGTATCTCACCATTGCTGCCTGGCTGGAGCGGCAGTTTTGCCTGGGACCCCCCTGCCAACACAGAAGGCCTGCACAGTTTGGCTGGGCAGCCAGAGGCAGCCCCAAAGGGCGCTGCACCAAAGGGTGCCATGGCCCCAGCTTGCAACAGGGCCCAAAGTGACCATGTCACCTTCAGCGAGTGGGTGGCTGCCACGCGGCAGCGGTGCGCATGAGACATCAAGCCTCTGGACCCTGCCAGACGTCCTGCTTGTGGCACGTATCTTATCATGTTCTGAACACCTCTGGCTGCACTGCATGAGCCCAGCAAAAATTCTGAGCGCAGATGATGCCGCCACCTATCTCATCTGGGAAATGCCTGGCTTCACCGCCATTCAACAAACCGTTTTTGAGTGTTGTGAGAGCTGACATAGCTGAAGCAGGGGGCCTGGGCAGCTAATCCATGCCCCCAGAGTCTCTAAGCCCTTTTCCATACTGGCGCGCTTTTGGCGGCAAAAGCGCAACACACTTCGGCCTCATGTCTAATAAGGAGGCCTTCAACAGCAACAGGACTCCAGTTGAGTAAAACACAGCTAGCAGGTTGCTGGGGACTGGTTGTCCCCCTTCAACAAGCTCGTCAGTGCCTGGCTGTGAGCATACCAGTTCAGGTTACAGAACATACGTTTGTAGGAGAGGCTGCAATGTCTGCAAACAGGTGACGACGGCATACATCTATGAGAGGCAAACAATCCCATTGGAGGACTGCAAGACCTCACAAGCCCGCAAAGGCAAGGTATGGTACATGGGCCCATGACACCTCCGAGTGGCTGCAACGGCCTCTTTCTGCTGTAATCATTTAGGGTGATGGAGCCCGCCTGCATATGTGTCTGAGACTTGGCTGCATACATGTACGCACAGTGAATTCTCGCGCAACAGGTCAGGCCCCGCAGCATCCTCTCTGCCTAGGTGGGCAACACATTCTTCAGTCCTTTAAAGTGATGCAGGTGCTTGCATGGCCGCTCATTCACGTGGCTGCTGGCAGGGCTGCTTGTAGAGGGCTGATTGAACCTGCCTTCCTGTAAATGGGTACCTGACCGCCAGCGCCCTGTCGTTTGCTGCGTTTTGTCTACTGCTGCCCAGCATGCATGCAAGCACGACGTAGTGAAACTGCAGCCACTGCGAAAGCTCAGCAGATGATGATTGCAGAATCAGCTGTCAGAGGCATTTGAAAAGAGCTGCAGATGCCTGGGCTGCCATTGCCCCTCATCAGGGAGGCATTTCTCCAGAGGGGTGCCCAGATGATATCCTGGAGATGCTCGGCTTGTAGGTTACCTTTGGGGCTTGTGCTGCAATCAAAAGCAATTTGCTGGGTGTTCTGCCACATGAATTAATTGGCAGTGCTGCAGAATCTGCCGCCCCCCTTCCGAGAATGTGGTGGATCTTCTCGCTGAGCCAATCACACCATGGTGTGGCCAAACAGCTTCCAGCTGTTTGAGTTTCGAGCCCCCATGCACGCAAGCAAAAACTTCATTCTGATTGCTGCAACGGTTGGAAGTAAGAGAATGAACTTGTCTAGAGTCAGGTTTGTTAGCTGGAAAGTAAAAGGAAATAAGTCCAGGGGCACAAAAAAACCTTGTTGAGTAACTAGGCGAGGGGCCACAGGTTGCTATCTTTCAGCTCAGTGCGCGTCTCCCTCCTGGGTCACTTGGCACGCTCTGCGAGACAAGAACACCATCACCGCTGGACATCGGCGCCAGGACAACCATGTCTAAAGAGGTGGGTTCTTAAGGCTGACTTTGACAGTCTCAGAACTGCTGCGTCTGGGTCGACTTGTAAGATCTATCTCATTGTGGCACATGGATCCCAAGTGGCTCCCATGTGGCAACGTCGGTTTGCCTCTTGCTGTCCTCATCTAGCTGTGGATCTCTGCCGCTCCTCTATTTGCCAGTGGGCTGCATGCATGCATTCTGATGGCGTAGATGGGAAGGCATGCGCCTTTCTTGAGTAACAGCCCCCAGCAGACCAATGCAAGTCGCAAAATACTTGCCTGGCTGCTGCCCAAGTCAGCTGACACACCAGCTTGGGAGCTTGTTCCAGCCAACACCCGGGCAAGTCAAGGGTCACAAGTCTTGCTGACCCTGCAGGGTAACACCACCCCAAAAATGTAGTACTTGCTCCTCTCCTGCATACTACTCGCTCTTCTCCTGCAGGGCAACACGAATCCTGAGTTGGTGAATACTGGTACCCCAATGATGGAGCATGACCAGGAGAAGAAGCGGATGGGCAAGCCGTTCCCTTACCTGAGGCCTGGACACAAGGCTGACAATTCCCCAGTGCCCAACTTCCATGGCATGCCGGTGAGGGTCTGCATTGAGGCAGCCACCAGCAGGCCGCCATGGGCATCGACGCCTGAGCAGCTCTGTGGCCAGCTGTGGTGGGGCACAAATTCAAGACGGCTGGACTTGGTGGAGAGCTTGACACATAGGCCGGTTGACAAATGGAGTCGGAGGCTTAAGCACCGCTTGGATGGCTGCATGGCAGCAGTCACTTTTATGTGTGTGCCAGCTGCTTGGCCGTTCTTGCATGTACCCTGCTTGCTGGGCAACTTGATCCAAATTTCACTGCGAGGGTGCCCGTGCTCAAGTTCCATGGCATGCTTTAGCACACGTTGCTTGCACGGCTGTGCAGCAGCATCAGTGTTCATTGCCTCCGCTGTAGGCCTTGCCTGAACGGCAGCAAGTTTATAGTGTGTCTCGTGTTTCGACTCTCTCCTGACGGTGGTGATTTTATGCTGTGGCCTGTCTGCTGTTCTGCGTGGCTTGCTTGGTGGGCACTCAGACAGAGCAGCTGTACCACCTGGACCGCATTGTTGGTGCTCTTGAAGTCCCAAGCACAGCGTAAACCAGTGACAAAATTGTGCTACTAAGAGGTGACGCTTCCCTCCTGCAGGTGGACTCTGAGCACAAGGGCAAGGCGATCAAGCTGTGGAGCTTCATGCCTCCCCACATGCTCAGCTTCCACCTGAACTGGGTTGGGGTGAGCCAGCGCTTGTCTGAACGCTTCTCTCAAAGCTTCTGCTGTCCACCTTACAGCCAACTGACTGCAACTGCCGCTGCCTGCTCCCCAGTTCTTTTTGACCTTCTTTAGTGCGTACGCCGCGGCACCCCTGATTAGCTACATCAGGCAGGACATCAACCTGACTCAGTACCAGGCCAACATTGCCGGTGAGTGCTGCTCTGTGAGTGCAGCAGGCTGCAGGTGGACTCCACAGCTGCAGCCGCCTTCCTGCCCCCGCAGGTGTTGTCACCACCTCGGGAACCGTCGTGATGCGTATCGCCATCGGCTCCATCTGCGACAAAGTCGGGCCGCGCTACACCTTTGCCGCCCTGCTGCTGTGCGTGGCCAGCTTTGTGTTCGGCATCTGTTTGATCGAGGTGGGGCCAACTTGCTAGTCTTCAAGTGCATATAGCCATGTGATGGGCATCGCTGCATTGAGCAGATTCCAAATGCAGGCTAAGCACCGTGTGCACCACTTCTTGCCAGCAGATGCTGAGCACGTCACACAGCGGCTTGCACCCTATGCGTGCCTTGACATCCTCACACCTCACTCTTGTCACCCTGCAGAACCACATCAGCTACATCATTGTGCGCCTCCTCATCGGTTTTGGGCTGGCCACCTTTGTGTGCTGCCAGTTCTGGACCTCCATCATGTTTGCCCCATCCGTGGTGGGCATGGCCAACGCCATCTCTGGCGGCTGGGGAAACGCAGGTCAGCAGCCCCGGTTGTGGTTGCAAGTTGGCACAGTCACAGGGAGCTGTGCGACCACTCATTGCTGCATAGGCCCCGTGCGGCTTGCTGCAGTTTGGCAGGAGCAGGGAGGGATGGGGCACTGCATGGCATGGCACAGGGTCTGCACCAACTGCAGCCTGCTTGGGTCACCTGCGTCACTTAGCATGACTAGCGGTGTGCTGCTCTGGCTCAGGCACTCTGGGGGCCCCTGCCATGGGCGCTGTCTGGGCCAAGCATGAGTGCACTGCAAGCTGTAGGCCTGACTCACACAGCACTCCCTCGCTCATGCGCTCACTTCAAGTTCACCTTCCTGCAGGTGGTGGAATCACACAGATTGTGATGCCCAACCTGGCTGAGCGCATCCAGAAAAACGGCACCACCCAGTTCATGTCCTGGCGATGGGCCTTCTTCCTCCCTGGCTGCATGCACATCGGTTCTGCCCTTGCCATTTTGGCCTTTGGACAGGTGAGCACTGCAGGGGCAGCCTTCAATTCATGTGACTTAGCCAGGCTGCTCCACAAGGGATACAGCCCACGCTGTGCCTGCCCTTGCGTTGGGCTTGCACCCTGTGCTGAGCTTGTCTTAACTCAGCCTGGAGCGGTCTGCCTGGCGCCAGGAACCAGGTCGCATGCCAGTGCTCAGCATCAAGCCAACCTTGAAATGACTCTCAGCATTCCCTCCCTTGACTGCAGGACACCCCTGACGGTAACTGGGCTGAGCTGGAGCGCACTGGCAAGAAGGCAAAGCAGAACTTCTGGAGGGAGATGTTGAATGGCCTGACCAACTACCGTATCTGGGGCCTGGCCCTCTGCTACGCCTACAGGTGGGCACCAGGCAAATGCTTCAGAAGTCCTGTAGGCTCTGCAACACCTTTGGCCTGCCTGGCAGAGCACAAAACTTGGGGTGCGGCAGCAGTCAGGCCCACGGCAACTGAGAGGCCAAGGAAATGCTCAAACTGCAACCCAGCCCTACGCATGTGCTGCCCCTGTCGGAAGCGCGACTGACAGCAGCAGCCATCAGCAGCAAGCAGCTCCTGCTGCTGCCTTTAGAACCTGAATGTTGCACTTTTACTGCGTTTAGACATACTCATTGTTTCAAACCACCTGCTGCAGTTTTGGTGTGGAGCTGGCCCTGGACAATGTGCTGCCCAGCTACCTGGGCAGCAACTTCAACTTCAGTGTCACCAAAGCTGGCAACCTGGCAGCCATCTTTGGAACCCTCAACTTCATTGCCAGGCCTATGGGCGGCGTCTTCTCTGACCTGATGGGCAGGAAGTGAGCTTGAGGCCTGCAGGCTTTATTGCGCTGTGGGCAGCTGCTTGCTCTGCATTAAGTTTGCAGCAGCTGTGCTTCTTCATGCATATTCTGCACTTTGCCCTGACCGGAGCTTCGGTTGCATGCACTGTTGAGGTGCTCCAGCACCATCCCTGTCGACCTGCCCTGTCTCACCTGCCTTATGTGGGCTGGCACACTCACAGCCTACTCCCTATGCCTGTCTGCAGGTGGGGCATGCGTGGCCGCATCTGGTGTCTGTTCCTCTACCAGGCCTCTGCCGGGCTGTGGGTGGCACTGCTGGGCCACTCCAGTGGCTCCTACCCCGCCACCATTGCGTTCATCGTCCTTGCTGCCTTTGCCATCGAGGTGACCCTGCTTGGCCCCTTCCCGAGCGCTGTGACAGGGCTGCCTATGTTGCCTTGCTGTTCCTGCCAGAGTGGTCAACTGGCAGCCATGCAGCCTGCCAGAAGTCAGCTGAGCTCATGATCACGCCTGTCTTGCTTGCACCCCTGCCTCCCTGAAAGCCGATCAGATGTGGCACATACGTCGCTGCCATTTCGATCCTGCTGAACACCATCATGCTGTGCCCTACAGGGAACATGCGGTTGCATCTATGGCGTCGTGCCTTTCGTGTCCCGTCGCTCCACGGGCCTGTGCTGTGGGCTTGTCAGCGCTGGTGGTGCCAGCGGTGGTGTCATCAACCAGGCAATCTTCTTCCTCAACACAGCCACTGTGGGCAGCTACTGTGAGTGCCCACCTGTTCCCTGTTGCACTCATGGCAGGCAGCACCTATCATCTTTGCCTGTGTCCTCAATGTACCTTTCATATTGCGTACCCACTCAGCAGCCATCAGCCACATGCTGCTAGTCCCCAAGTGCCCTTGTTGTGAACGGTTGTTGTGATTCTCTGTTGCTCACATGGCTGTGGAGGGCTCCCACTCTGGGCATTGCCAAAGAATCACCTTTGCATCCGCTGCCGTTGGCCTTGTGCTCCCCGCTTGGATCACATCACAGCAGGCCAGTCGCTGCATGCCTGCTTCACAGTGCTGTGTAAGGCAATGTGGTCGTGGGTTGGTGCACTCCTCTGTGGGCAGCAGCAAGCTACATCACTTGCTGCCCCTAGACTTGAGTGTCAGTATTGCCAATCTCAGAGGTGCCTATGCCCCTACCTGTAGATACCCACTGCTTTTGCAAAAGTACAGGGCTCTGGGCTGCCCACCTCTGCTCCGACCGTTCCTGAAACTGGTGCACCCTGCCCGCAGACGTCACACCCCCCGCAGCCATGAAATGGATGGGCGGCGTTATGTGCATTGTGGCTGTGATCGGTGTGGCGCCCGTCTACTTCCCCATGTGGGGCGGCCTCATCATTGGTCCCAAGAAGGGCGTCACAGAGGAGGACTACTACTGTGAGTCTGCCTGTTGGTGCATCCACCCATTGGATGTTTCATTTGCATGAGCCCAGGGAAGGGCACTCTGAGGTGGCTGGCCGGCCTCCGGGATCCTAAAGCATAGCGGTATCCTGTCCTGTGGGCGGGTATGAGTGAGCAATCAATGACTTGATTGCTTGCTCTGCTGGTGCCAGGACTGCTGCTTTGGAGTTTGCTGCCCATAACAAGGTCATCATCACTGGTGAACATGCCTGACTGGCGCCCGCAGAGGTTCTGCTAAACATGGCCTGCCCAGTATGCTCTGATGAGCAGCTTTGTGCACTGAGCAAGGCACATGGGGGCCGTGACTGGGGTGCCTGCTGTGTGTATTTGGACAAGAAGTCATGCCAAAAGCCAAGTGTTCGGATGCCTGTGTGTGTGTCAACAGGCATGTATGTTTGACACTATCATGTGAACCTGCAGATGCTGAGTACACGGCAGCAGAGCGGGAGCAGGGCCTTCACTACCAAGTGTCTGCCTTCGTGAGTGCTGCACAACTTTTCTGCACAGCTGTGCTGCTCCTGAGAGCGTTTGTGTTGCACACCGTGCCGCCTCAAACCACATGATTCAGCTGGGCATCCTTGAGCCCCTCACTGCAGGCTGCCAACTCTCGCAGCATGCGCGGCATGAAGCGCCTGGCTTCCGATGCAAAGGCTGGCCCCGCCAAGACTTCACCGTCAGGTGTGCCCTGTACTAGTGCATGGCAGTTAGCTGCATCTGCGACATGAGCGTTCTGCAGCTCATGTCCTGGCCTGGCATGATTTGCTTCATGCTCAAGTGACTAGCAGTCCATGTGACTGTGCTGTGCTACTGTTCTATGCTGCACTCTATTGGCGCCGACCTGCTGCTCGGGCACTGCATCATAGCTATTTCTATATCACTTTTGTCCAGCACTCAAATGTGCTGTGACACAAGGTGTCTGTGCAATGTGCTCCCCCTCAACCCTGCAGGCTCCAGCGGTTCTGAGGACCCCAAACTGGCTGTTGCCGATGACACCGCACACAATGCCAGCAAGGGCAGCACCAATGTGACACGGGTGTAGAGCTACAGATGTAAAATGTTCTGGCTGTTCAAAAGGCAGCAGCCTGTCCATACCTGGGAAGCGCCGTGAAGTGTGGTTCCTGCGCCAGCACATGTGCCACAAGGCTCAAAAGCACCTCTTGCAGCATCTCAAAACTGACAGATGGCATTGTAGTTACCAAAGACCCAAAATTGCAGACAGCCTTCATTGTTGAAGCGCTCCTTGATAAAGTCTTCTGACACATCCATGTTTGTAGCCTCCTTGATAACATACCTGTCCAGCCATCATGCTTGTCACCTCAAGCCACACCACCACCAGCCATCTACATTGTTGATGCACCTTGAATTTTGTCCTCTTAAGTCTGTCAGCGTGGCTGCAATTTGTTGCAACCCCGTGACAGCTTCTTGTGCCATTGCTCTATAGCTCAGAACCACAACCTTTAACCTGGTGTGTGAGACAGTGTCAGTCAACCAACACCTTCATCAAGGGGCCAACAATTGTTGCAAGCAATATGCTGTCTGCTGATTGCTTAGTCAGATGTTGATGCCAAGCTGGTCCTCTCAAAGTCCAAAGTGGGCTCAAGCCAGGTGCTTTCAGTAGACTTCTGCGTCATAAGAGGCAACGATAATGGCAGAAGTAACTGCACAGGTTCCTCAGCCCCTTGAGCCAGACCATGAAGCCTATGTGCTGGCAACCTACAAGACAGTGAGAGCCACTTGTGTGGCTACAATTTGTGTTTGGGAGGTCTCAAAACAGCTGCAGGACCCGACACACACTGGCAAACAGCGAGGGCCCTCCATTGCAGAGCACCAGCAGGGAAAGTGTTGTCCTGGGCAGACAGCAGCCACAGCAAAATTTGCCATCTGGATGTACAGCCGTCTTCTGCATGCAACACTTCTGTCAAGCAGGGCTATCCATGAGGGCCCTGGCCAGGATGGGCAGGTCCGCCTCGCCTGTCATTACAGCACTCCTTGTTGCTGCTGGCCATGGAAGTGTGTTGCCCACTCCAAGGGTAGGATTGTTGCCTCCATGATCATGTCGTGCTGTTGCATGTTCAGCATTCCATGAGGCACTCTTGTTGCTTGCCAATGCCATTTTGTTGCTGCTGCATGATTATCAGTTTGAACGTGACTCTGCTTGTCTGTTTCTTTCATGCTCGCATGTCAGTGCACCATTCCTGTCCAGCTTACCTCTCAGCACTCCAGCTGTATCGGAAGGAGATCTGTGCATGCGAGACATCGAGCAACAACCACTCCGACAAGTATTAGAGCAATGGCAGGGGAGATCGAGGATTTCTGCATCCCATGCGAGGGCGAATTCACATCAAAATGCTCCTGGCAATCAGGTCAGGGGTTGCTGCAGTCCTTGGCCGTATGACAGCTGTTCTAGCCAACACTCAGTCATCTACTCTGCAGGCACATGCTACAATGGCGACTGTGAAGGCCTGCATCTGAGCAGCGAAGAGCGTGCACAGCATCTCAGCTGGCCCAGACCTGGCAAGCCCAAGCTCATAGTGACAGCAGGCAAGGTTTGTCTGCCTCTGCAGCAGCACTGCATGCCTTCACCACCCTGGCACGGCCTTGTAGGTGACTGCTGGCTTGGCCAATGGATACGTAAGCCTACTGCAAATCTCACTGCCTCTGCTGCTGAAGTGCATGCTGACCGTTTTGCGATCTCTCTGCCTCTGCTGCATGCCCCGCAGTCTTGTAATATCTCCTGCAAGTGATTCAGTCACTTGGCCAGGCCTGGGCCTGCATCAGACTGCTGCTGTGCACCCTTCCTCGTTTATCGAGTCACAGTGATGCCGAGACCTGCCTGACTGTCCCCTGAAGACTCACAGCACTGCATTGCATCACATGTCACCTCAAGCACGCTGTTCTGGCTCACCGCTCTCATGGCTGTTACCTGTAGGCCCAAACCCTTCTGGCAGCACCTGGCTCTTCATCGTGGAGCATGTCCAACCCCAGACTGACAATTGATACAGCTTCCCCCACTGCAGGCCCAAACCCTTCTGGCAGCACCTAGCTCTTCATCGAGCACACCAGCCCCAGGTTGACACCTGAAACAGCTGCCCCCCTGCAGGCCCAGAGCGTTCTGGCAGCACCTGGCTCTTCAATGCTGTGCGCCTCCTGATGAGGCGTGCCCAGCAGCCGTACGACCCCTACTGGCTCTCTGAGATGACCGAGGACAAGCTCAAGCAGCGTGAGCTTGGCTGTGCCAGGGCTGCTTGTGATTGACCATGTGCCTCACGTCTGTGCTGGATGCATGCCTCTGGCACCGGCCACCTGCAGGCGACTCATGTGCACACACGCTTCCAGTGCCGCCTGGCCTCCTGCAGTGATGATGCACACCAGCAACCTACATGCCAGGCAGTCCCACCATGCACAATCAGACTCCTGCAGTCAGCCTTGCCTGCTGCCCAGAACCTGTACAGTGTCCTTCATCAGGCATGCCTTGCTTCTGCAGTGCCCATGCTCTGCCCCTATCTGCTGGCCTGCTTGGGCCTGTGTCTCTGTCAGGGGGCCAGGGTCAATTTCGCCTCCAAGGCCCTACCTCTTTGTTGCCAGGCCCTCTGCCAGGGGCCAGCAAGGGCGGGCCTGCCTGTCTGATGCCATGATGTCCGCCTCCAGTGTGTACGTGACCCTGGGGCCTGCCAAGAGCTGTTGATCTGTTTGGCAAGTGTGAGACCCTACCTGCCCTACAGCAAGCATGTTCAGGTCTTCCAGTGTCGTTGCCCCTACCTCTCTGTTCGCGGCCCTGCTTATCTGCACTGCCACCGCCCCTCCCTATCATGTAGGGTGTTCCCGCTAAATTTGGGGCTAGCAGCACCCAGAATAGGGCCCCCTGTTTCATACAAATTTGACCCTGAGTGGGCCACGCTCCTCATGGGAATCTCAGGGCTCAGGCTGATGTTGGCGGTTGGTTGCAATCACTCTGGGTCCATCGGTGACCCACCACCTCCGCCGCCTGCAGCTTGGACCCCCAACATCTTTCCTGCCCGTCTTTACCGCCAGCCTCACTTGCCTGCAGGCTCTGTCAACCCCAGTGCTGCTGGAGCTGCCAGCCCTTCTGGCGGATGCCTTGTACAGAGAGGCAGCATCTGCTGAGAGCACAAACGCCTGTCCCCAGCGTGTCAAAGGTGTTGGGTGACCTGCAGGGCGGTCCCAGCACCATGTGGTCATTAAAACGCATGCCTGGAGCAACATCTGGGACCCAGCAGCCGCCGACCTGATCTTCCTGACCCATCGTGACCTGCGGGGGGTGGTGGCCTCATATCAGCGGGTGGGCTGGGCCTTCAACATCCCTGACAGCTACGTGCAGGACCACATGCGCTGGAAGGTCAGACTAGGACTATTGGAGAGCTGCATGTGTCACCAGCATGCGCCCTTGCAATTGCATGTCCAGGCGATTGGACTTTGCCATCTTGCCTGCCAGTCACATGTATCGCATGAGTTCTACATGCCTGTTGTGGGCCTGCACAGTCGTGGTGGCATATGCTGCTGCTTGGGCACGCAGCAGCTGGCAGACAGATCCCTGCCAGTTGCATGGAGGACAGAGTCTACCTTTTGATGCGTCTCCTGGCATGAGGCAGCGTGCTGCACGCTGCAACCACGGCACCGAGAGGGGATTACAGGTTAGCCTTTGGCAGCCTGATCATGCGACTGCTGCTGCTGCAGGCTGTCTGCCACCAGGACATCGGCTTTGAGGACATCATGGGGCAGCCAGTGCAGCAGCTTCATGCTCTGGCCAAGCAACTGGATCTTGATCTGAATGAGGTGGGTCCCGAGAGTGTACCTTGATGAAAGCAAGGCATAGTCGTCGGCGCCCCTTGCTGGGCTGCAGCCAGCTGCGGCACATGCAGCATCTGCCGCAAGACGTGTTAACGGTTCAATGGTGTGGAGGACAGGCATGATGTCCAGCCTTACCCCTCCAATTGCATTGGTGCCAGTGCTGGCGCCTGTGTGCAGTGCAACTGCATCCACCTCCACCTGTCCCAGCATAGCTCGGTTGCTCGGCGTTGGGCCAGCATATGTGTCGTCAGTGTTCCTCTCGGGCCAATTGCTGTGCCTGCAGGCAGATTGTGCCGCAGTACAGACAGAGCTCCAGACTTTGAAGCCTGCTTCCAGAGGAGCCCCTGATCCGGTGACTAAGTTGTGGCCAGGGCACTACAGTGCAGCAGTGCAGGCAAGGCATCAACAGGGCCTTGAGGAGTTGTCAGAAGGCGCTGTCCCTGGAAGCCAACTCAGTTCCAACAAGCTGCAACGCCACTTGGCAGACAAATTTCCACAGTATTTTGAGATGTACAACTACAGCTGAGCCTGTCTGAAACCTGTCTGCTCTTTTTGTTCAGTCTGCTGTATGCTTGATGCCTCCAAGTGAAAAGCCCACGCCACATTTTGAGGAAAATGCCCAATTTGGTTGTGTTACACAGTTAAGACCAGAGTGATGCACTGAAAGCAGCGAGGCAGGAGCAGAAATTGCTGTCACGCGGAGCATTGACCTGAAAGAACAGCGCAGTGGTGCTGGGGACTGAACTGCAAAAAGGACTGAGTGACAGACAGTTCATGGTACAGGTGCACAAGAGTTCCTCGGTATGCTGTGGAATGCACATCAACGCTTGCTTTCTCTGAGGCTGAGTATTGTTCAATGGTGGTGAGTTGCTTCAGTGGTCAACTTTGGTCAGGCGCAGGTAGTCCACACCGGAGGGCACCTGCAGACACGTTGCTTTCAAGACAGCCTGTGTTGGCGGGGTACGCAGCCTTTGACAATGCACAATAGCACCTGCCTCAGTCACATTGTTTGCAAAGGACAACATATCTGGGCAGCGCAAATGCAGCGCAAGCATGTGCAGTGCCAGCCGAGTGCACCTCTGCTGTGCCTCAGAATGAGTACTGCACCTAGTCAGGCTCAAGCTGTGCCCACACATGCCTGCACATTATTTGTGCAGGAGGGTGAGCCTTACAGATGACTATTGCCGAAGTCTGGGCCCACCTTGCAGCTGTGGTGGTCAGGGAAGTGCTTCTTGGCATCCTCTTCAGACACAGTGGGCAGCAGGAAGGCCCACCCCTTCTTGTCAATGCTCTCGTGGTTGTTGGGCCAGTTGGCGGGGGTCGCCTAAATTTAGACACAGTCATATGTTGGCGCTTTGATACACCCTGCCCTGCATGATGCCGTCCAAGCATGTCTGCTGGCACTCCATGACATTTGCTCAGTATACTCTGCAGGCACCTAGATTTTGCAAAGCAGACATCACAAAGTGCACCAATCACTGCTCGCCACGCGCAGCAGACACGCATTGCATGTCACGCCAGCCAGACCAGCAGGCATTCCGTGCGCCACTGCTCGCCCAGCAGCAGAGCATATGCAACGCAAAAGCTATGCTCAGCAGCAGGGCTCACCACCGACATCTTGGCTGACAGCTGCAGCGCCTTCACGCAACGCACGATCTCGTCCATGTTGCGCCCGACGGAGGCAGGGTAGTTGCTGCACAGTCAGGGGAGTCCACATTGGTTTTGAGCCTGATGCACATCATTCAATGGAGGTGCGAGGGGAAAGCAAGGGCCTTTCCATGCTGAATGAGGTGCACACACAGGCCTGACACAGCGGGGAGCTAGTGCTGCACATTCAGGTGGAGGACAGCAGTGACAGTGGATGCACATCCAGTGCACAGGAACCCTGCAGAGGTAGACAAGGGCAATGCGGGAGCAGAATGTGGCTTACAGGGACAGCTTCAGCTTCTTGTCAGGGCCAATGATGAAGACAGCCCTGCAGCCAGAGGGACACAGTGGAGCTCAGCGTCAACATGGTGACTTGGCCGGCTTTTTGGAGCTCACTTGACTCGCTGACAGCAGAGGGCCTCCAGTCAGCAACCCCGGGCTGCACAGCCAGTGCAGGTGCTCCACACACTAGACTCGCCAATCCAAAGCAGGCCAGCCCTGCAGCTGTGGGTCAGCCTGCAGCACACTGCAAGCTGCAACAATGCCAAAGCAGGCCTCGCCTGATGGTCAGGGGCAGGTCCTTGCTGTCTTTGTTGTTGGGGTCCAGCATCCCATACTTTGTGGAGATCTCCCTGTCCTCATCGCCCAGGATGGGGAATTTGACTTCCAGCTACAGGCAGCATGGTCGCATTGTGAGCAACAGGGCAGGCAGCAAGGCTGTCACTTGCCAGCATGACAGTGGAGCAGATGGGTGCAGGGGCAGGTTGCAAGCTGTGCAACTGTTCTGCAGGCAGCTGAGACACAGCCTGAGGCAGGTGGCAGACATCACTTGCTATCCATCTGCAGGCAGCACAGTCGCAGCATGGGGCGGTTGACCTAAGGGCAGCACAGTTGCAGCACAAACGGGGCAGACAGTAAAGGTGGGATGCCCTGAGCAGATAGCCAAGCTTCACCTCCGCCTGGAAGCAGCATGAGCAGGGCAGGCACTCAAGTAAAGCGCAGACAGCCAGCATGGTGGCAGGGCAGGCGACGCGGCCTCAGACCAAGGACACAGCACTTCCTCAAGGTCGGGGGGCAAGGCCTGAGACCATACAGTACAATCGCACCCAGAGCCAGGCAGGCCCTGAGGCAGATGCCCAGGTCTTGCCAGTGTAGCCCGAATCTCCAATGCAGTGGTGCCTTTTCAGGGGTGGTAAGGCCAGCACGGTCTGGGCAGATGCCAGGAGTGCCAAGCCGGGGTGCAATGCATTCCCTGGCGCTGAGCTGTGGTAGTTGTGAGATGCCAGCCCAGGCGTCTGATGCTAAGCGCGACCAGTGCCAAAGGTGAGGCTGGTCTGAGCGGCAGCACCCGAAGATTTGACTCGCTATGCACTCTGTGCAAGGAACCAGAGCTGACCTTGTTCTCGCAGTGGGCCACCACGTCGTCCAGCCACTTGGTGTGGGACTCCACCTGCAGATCCCAGAGGGCGGAACCCAATGACCTTGCTTGCAGATGGACAGAGACGGGCCCCTTCAGAGCAATTTGCTTTGTTGGGGGTTGCATGATATGGCGCACACAGCCAAGCAGTGAGCAGCACAGCATCATATTCATCTGCAGTTATGCAGAGGGAGGGAGGTGCAGAAGACCCCCGCACCATTCCTCTTAAACATGCAGCCCAATCACTCACCGCATCTGCCGACAGCGTAGCCACCTTGCAGTTCAGCTTCTCCAGCTCTGCAGCCACAGCCAGCAGAGCACTGTCGGCACGTTGCATGGCAGAGCAGCCTGTCTGACTGCCCCGATTGCATGATTACACAAGACACCCACCACAGTAGGCAGTTGCCAAGGCTGGCAGGGGCAGGCACGGCAAGCGCAGCAGAGAGCAGAAGCCATGGGGCAGACCTGGCAAAACAGGGTGGGCCAAGGTGCGACAGGTGGCTCACCATCATACTTGAGCGCCAGCTTCCCAATCTCGGTTGTGCACACTGGCGTGAAGTCGGCTGGGTGGGAGAACAGGATGGCCCATGACCCCTCGATCCACTCGTACCAGTGGATCTTGCCCTGCATGTGCCAGTATCCTCAATTGAGTGGGAGGCTGCAATATGCTTCAGATGAATGGGGCATCGGACACAGGCACGGGCAAGAATGTGCATCGATGCAGGCTACAGCCAGGTGCCAGGTGTCGAGGCAAGGTTGCACCTCACCTGGGTGCTGTTGCAGGTAAAATCTGGCACCAGGTTGCCCAGCCTCAGAACTCCATCAGAGCTGGTCTCTGGGTACTTTGGCAGGTCACAAAGAAAGATGTGAGGCGGGCAGCATATGGGGGACTGGACACTGCTAAGGATCAGAAAGAGAGAACATGGACATAAACACAGCAGGCAGCATTGCATGGGGTCTCACCAGCTTGCTGTACATCTCAGTGCCTGCAGACCAGGGAGGATGGCCGATTGCAGGGCAACAGGGGCAGAGTAGACAAGTGTTCTATCAAGGTCCATTTGATGTCCAGCTCAGAAATGCAGACAAATGCTGTGAAAGGCTAATGCAGCATAGGGTGGCATCTTGCACCTCAGGGAATGCATGCAAATGGCACTATTGCAAGAGCCACTTTTTCCACCTGTCTTGACTGAGCAACCCATGATCAGATCGACTGCTGGTACGCTGGCAAATGGTTTGGTGAGATCTGGCGACTGCTCGAGCACTGAATCAGTAATATGAGCAGCAGAATGGGTCTCTGGGTCAACCGGATTACTAATAGAATCTCAGACTGTTGTCAACAGCAAGTTTTTATGTGAGCTCCACAGTGCCAGTAGCTGTCTTCATGCCAACAGCCTTCATGTCAAAGGGGCCATCAGTGAACTTCAGAGGCAGGCTCTGGATACCTATCCACTCATGCATGGCCTTCTCGTCTTGTGCAGAGCCTGTGAACTTGATGTACTCGATGCCCTTGGGCTCCACCTTGTGACTGGCAGGGATCTGCAGCAGCATGCAGCATATGCATGCATAGCAGTGGCCAGCATATGCCTCTGATGTTTGCCTCTGATAGGTGACTCTACCTTGTCTGGCCGGATTGATGGGTCGTCCCAGCTGATGAAGAAGGGCTTGCACTTCCTGCTGGGCTCCTCGAAACTATGCATGGCGCCCACCTGCAGCCAGGGTAGGGGACAGCCTGCTGCAGGCCACCAGCAGCTGCAGGCTGCAGCTGGGAAGAGGATGGGCTGCAAGGCGGCACACATGCTAGCAAAAAGTGCTGCCAGCAATGAGAAGCCCAACAGGAGTTGCATGCATTGAAGAGCTCCACCTCGCCGCGCTTGCGCCCCGCCTGGGAGGACTAAAAGTCGACAGACCTGCCATGTGAGGTTGGTTCCGTCTGGCCGGGCCCGAACCATGTTGGCCTTGTCATGCTTCAGCCGCTGGACGATGGCTGGCACGCCCTCTGCTGTCTCCACGCAGAATGTCACGAGAGCCCAGGGCTGGTCCTTTGGCATGGGCCAGTTGAGAATCAGCCTGCATGGTGTGCAGACACCCATGGGCATGGTCACAGGCCCACAGGGGTCATGCAGCAGGACACAGGGTGGCTCTGCAGCAATAGCAACGCAGGCAGCGGGAGGCACGCTGCCTCCACAGCCAGGGAAAAGAGACGTTGCTGGGCTTGCTGGTGGCGAATAAGCAGTGCATCAGGCAGCATCAGGGACTGTACCTACCTGCCCCAGTCACACTGGAGGGCAACCTTCTCATCAAAGACTGCATCACCAACGGGCAGGTCAGCCACATGCCTTCATAAAGGCACGCCATGCAACCCGCAGCAGTTGAAAGGTGCTCTGACCTGCAGCCAGCTCAAGGTAGCCTGCGCCCAGAGGGGTGATGTAGTTCTGGGTGCCCCAGCCTGCATTTCACCCAGCAGTGAACAGGAACGTCCACATTCAGAAGTCACGAGGATGAAGCAGACCGTGCCTTGGTGCTTGCCACCCTCGTATGATGCTAGGCCGAAGCGTTTATAGATGTCGTCGGCTGCAAGATGGACGTCCTTGCACGCAATAATGATATGGTCGATCCTGGGCAGGTCGTTAGCCATGGTGGGTTGGAAAAAGGTCACGTTTGACTTTGAAGATTGACAAGGAGGCTGGGGCCATGCAGATCTGGGCACTGATTACCTGCTTGGCCATTCGAACTGTCTCCATCTCTGCAGAACCACATGGTGTGCTCTCAGTCTGCTTCTTCACATGTCAGGTCAAATAGGGTTCATCATGTGCTCAATGCTGTGCAGGGACTTTGCTGCAGCAGGTCCACCAGCAGCTGCTGGACACACGGCCCAATCAGCTGCTGCAGGAGCTTGGCCAGGTGTGTGCACAAGCCTGCACTCAGCATCTTTCTCCATGGCTGCCATGACCTGTAATGCACGCATCGGCCTGAGACGCATGCAATGCTGCCTCTACAGATCAGTGACAAGCCCGACTCCCTGGAGCGCACGTTCTATAGCCCTGCTCACCAGAAGGCGGCAACACAGGTAAACATGGCCCAGAGTGCTGTTGCATGCAGCCTGATGTGCTGCTCAGCCTCACTGCGCCTGCCAAGTGGGGCACTTAGTTCAGGGAACGCAAAGGCCTGCACACCACACCCTCAAGCATACATTTCAAACAAAGCCTGACATATCTGCACTCGGCAGGACATGCATGTGCATCAAGCAGAGCCAGCATGCAAATTGCAGGCGCTTGGCGACTTGCTAAACTCATCAGCTGCAGCGCTTCAGCCCTGCCATGCTTACAATCAGTTCACCGCGGGCCTGCCCAACTGCCTGCCATGCAGGCACTCCCTCATGTGCAGGTTTGAACATGCAGCTCAAAAACTGGTTTGCTGCACCTTGCTTGCGCATTGGAAGGATAGACCGGACTCCTTCATGTGGGTTACAGATCACAGCCCAAATGCATGTTTCCGCTATTGCCTTTGCAGCCGGCCATACACTAAGAAGGCCCCACCTTGTTAGTTCAGGTGACAACCAGCAGCTCATGCTGCCTCTCATGCCTGTGCAGCTGCAAGAATGGTTCGGCGCAGCAGGCCTGCGCACCTGGAAGGACGCTGTGGGCAACGTGCACGGCCGTGCAGATGGGGCTCACCCAGGGGAGCCCGCTGTGCTGCTGGGGTCCCACTATGACACCGTGAGGGATGCGGGCAAGTTTGACGGCGCCCTGGGCATCATTGTGGGGCTGGCAGCGCTGGAGGGGCTTCTGGTGCAGGTCAGCCACGGGAACCCCCAGGATGCGGCTTTGTTGCTTGTCTAGAAGTTTGATTCGAAGCGACAAAGCTCAAGTGATTGTGTAGAGTCAGGCGCTGCTAGTTTTGAGAGGCGTGGTTTATTGGTGTCCTTGAACAGGCGGGAGGCTTTATCGCCGGATTGGATCTCCTTCTGCCTCTTGGCAAGGAGCATGTAGTTCTGGCATGCACAGCAAGAGGGCTGCCGCTTATGTTGTGTGTGGCAGGCAAGCCTGCCTGTGCAGGGTGCGGCTACACCAGACTGGACAGTATCCAATCCTGCTGGCTTGGGCTCCGCAGCAATGCTTTGCTTGGTCGCGAAGATTGCCTCCAGTGTTGCTGGGTCTGCCAGCAGAGGCTGGCAGCAGCCAGGCGGAGCCGCTACAGCTCTGGTGCACAATGCAGGTGGCCTGAGCCAGCTAGGAGGAATACCTGGCACCATACTGCCACCACCCAGGGACCATCTGTGATCGTCGTGACCTTTGATCTTCCGGCCCTGCAGGCTGCAGCAGATGCTGGAAAGCTTACCGAGAAGGGCCTGCAACAGCTGCTGGATGGGAGCAGGCGCCTAGGCGATCTGGTGCCTGAGGCTGGCAAGCTCCTGCCCAGTCCTGTTGAGCTTATAGCCTTCTCAGAGGAGGAGGGCGTCAGGTGAGCTGCAGTACAGCGTTGCAAACCTGAGCAGCCCAGAGATGAGCTGTTTACCGTAACTGTAGGGGGACTGGTGTGTGTGTGTCAGGCGTCGCGCCATGCCATCACTGTGGTATAGGTGCGAAAATGGAACAATGATGTGCAGTGTCGGGCGCTGGGTGGCCAGCTGACCCTGCCAGCTGAGGTCACCCTGGCCAGTTGAGCTGACGCTGGACTGACTGGACTGACCAGACTGCCTGGTGTTGAGCGGCTTGTGATGGAGCCGCGGGCCAAGGCAGAGCAGATAATTGTCCTCTCAACAGCTGAAGGGGTCAGGCTACAGGGTGCACATCTGTAAGAGCTCTGCAGGGCGGCTACTGTCTCATTTGAGGTACTACTGAATATATGCTTGAGAGACTGGTGGTCAACGCCTGTGACAGAACGGATTCGGCAGTTTTTATGAGCCCTGAAGCTGGTCCAGCTGTCTGGCTGCCTGAGCATAGCTAATCTCTGACAGAGGGGAGCCACATCTGTGCTGATGTGAGTAGCCATGCATGTAATCAAGCATCTGCCCACTTCATGCCGGTGCAGGTTTGGGACAACCTTCTTGGGCAGCTCTGCAATAGCAGGGACCCTGGTGGGGTCAGACAAGCTGGTCAGCCGTGATGCCAACGGCCTGACAGTGGGCGATGTGCTGAAGCAGAACGGCATGGATGTGTCTGATGCCAGCTTGAAGAAACTAGCCTTCACCTCGAGTCAGGTACGCTTCCTCAGGCTGTCTAGTCCTTGACAGGTGTTTGTATGGTAATCCGCAGTGGTGATTGTGGATAAACGGCCTGGTGTATTGCTATAGCTGTGATGTATGAGCCTGATATGGGCAGCATACACCAGCATTGCTTCCGCCCTCAGCACAGGCTGGCAGTGTAAATCTTGCTGCAGGGGTTGTTGTTTGCGCTTGTGCAGCTGGGTCAGCAATTGATGTTCTTCTTTGCGCGCAGAGCAGCCTTCACCGTGCTGGATACCACTGCTGCTTGTTTGGTGGCCCAACCACAGAGCTTGATCAGCCTGAGTTGTTGCTTCTGCTAAGGTCAACATGCAGGTCAGCAATAAGTAATTGTGCACCTGCACCTGCACTTTTGCCCAATAACCCTCTTGTGTTGCTAGTGAAGGCGTACAGCAACCTGCAGCTGAAGGGTTTGGGGTCGGACAAAGCCAGGCTCAATCCCTAAAACTCAAATCTCAACTTGTCGCGCATTCCTGTCCTAGCCTGCAGAGGCGGGGGGGAACGCTAGGTGGGTTGGTGCACAAGGCTGAAATGGGCCATGCCAGCCATGCTCAGGCCCTGGAACGCACCAGAACAACCAGGCACCTCCTTCAACGAGCACTATCTGAAGGAGAACCTGGAGGGACTTGAGATAGCAATGGTTAAATCCCTGACAAGCACAGGAACATGTGTGCACTGTCCTGCAGGTGAAGCAGTATCTGCAGGTGCATCCATAGCATGGACCAGTGCCCTAAAGCTCGTGTCGTGGACGGCAAAGGAACAAGTGTGCACTGTCTTGCAGGTGAAGCAGTATCTGGAGGTGCATCTGGAGCAGGGGCCAGTCCTGGAGGCTGCTGGGCAGCCGCTGGGAGCTGTGTCGGCCATCGCTGGGCAGACGCGAATCCATGTGGCAATGCGGGGCACACAGGTGGGCAGCAGACTTGCTTGAGAAGGGCTGTGTGGGGGCAGCACAGCCTTGTATACTCGGTGGCCATGCAGGGCTTTGTTTTCATTTGCAATGTCACTGCTGCTAGGCGTGCTGGCAGACACCCTGACTGACAACCGCATGGGTAATGTAGATAATGAATTTCTGCAGAGCGCTGTGATGTGGGGGGCTTGCCACTATTGCAGGGCTGTGCTGGCACCATCCAAATGCGCCTGCAGCACCAAGCTCTGAGAGCCCTGTGCCCGAACAGTCGCTGCGCCTGATCACTTTGCAGGTCTGCGCATGATCATTCTGCAGGTCTGTGCATGATCAGCAGCACCCCTGAAGCTGGTCCTGCTGCTGCAGGGCCATGCTGGCACCATCCCCATGCGCCTGCGGCACGACCCTCTTGCTGCGGCCGCCGAGGCCATGGGCCTCCTCGAGAAGCGCTGCAACGGGGGGTACCTGAGCGGCAAGGCTGCTGACGGTGTCCCGGCAGACGCTGAGAGCGATGGCAGCCTGGTCTGCACGGTGGGGCAGGTCACGCTGTGGCCGGGGGCCAGCAACGTCATCCCCGGTGCCGCCAATTTCACTGTTGACGTCAGGTCAGCCACTGCTGCTGTCCAGGAGCAGACACCTTTCAAGCTTGTTCTTCCGCAGACTTACTCTGACTTTAGAGGCCGGCAACTCCATGTCTGGGCCATTGTCACTGGCAACAACAAGGCACTGGTGGCAACTGTCTATGGACAGCTGCAATTAGTGCCATGTGAACACAATGGCTGAGACTGACAGGCATGTGGCAAGCATAGGTGTCGAGACGGGTTGGTTGCTGATGCGGGGGGTCACGATACGCTGCAGCAAGTACAAAGGATTGTGGGCATCCTGCATGGGGAAGGCTGGCATTCTAGAGCACCACCTGCTAGACGGCGGTCCCCTCAGTGGTTTACATGCAGCCAGGCTCAGGCTGCAAACATGCAGCCAGGCTCAGGGTGTCGGCATGCTGCAGGCCAATGTCTGAGCAGGTATGCGGGCAGCATGCCATGTCCTCTACATTAGTTTTTTGAAGTTACTGTTCAGCTAGACTTCAGCTATCATCTCTTGCTGCCTCCTATGTTTTGTTGCCTTTTAGCTGCCAGTCCCAGATAGCACATATGAAATAGGACATATGAGCAGTGGTGCAGGAAGACCTGCAGCGCTGACCATATGGTATCCAGCAAGGTATCCTGCAAGAGACACCGTGACAGAAAATGGTCTCATCTGTGCAGGTCCCATGAGGCACCCTGCTATGGGATGCAGAGGAAAGTCAAACACTGCTTCTCCCCCACAAATTGCACCGCTAATGTCCAATCTCCTGCTGCTCTCTGGTCTGCAGGTCACAAGAGGAGGGTGTGCGAGCTGCAGTGGTGCAGAGCTTCCTTGAGGCCGTCCCAGCCCTGTGCATGAGGCGCGGCGTGCAGTGCACTGCTGACGTCCTCCAGCAGACTGCAACAGTGCAGGCAGACCCGGCCATTGTAAAGCAGTTTCAGAGGGCCTCACAGCAGGCTTACAAGGTGTGTGGACTGCACTGTGAGGCAGTCCAATTGCTGCTCCCAGGAGACATTCAGTCCTGCATTGTCAAGCAATTTCAGAGCCGGACAGCAGTTCTGCAACATGCGGGGCCAATGCTCACGCTGGGGGCAGCTCAAGTGAAGCTTGCAGCCAAACTTCTGCTACGTGGCGAGATGCTGAGCTGCATGTGCTACATTTCAACAACAGCCTCCTACTTGAGCTCAAGCTGGTTCCTCAGCAACCTAACCTAGTGGCTGCACCCCGGAACCAAATCTTGATTGCAGGTGCTGCAGCTTGACAGCAATCCTGCAGAGGAAGTTCCGACACTTGCCAGTGGGGCCGGGCACGATGCCATGCCTCTGTCTAAGCTCACCAAGGTCAGACTCATACCCCATTCTTGCTCTGCTTCATACCTCAGGGCCTTTGTACGAGTGCTTGTCAATGCATGCTGTTGCAAGCCAAGCAGGGCATCATGGCCTGGACTCGTAGGTTCACAGCTGCAACTGCATATGGCCAAAATGCTGTTCGTCTGCCTAAAAGAGGCAGATATTTCATGTGCAGCTGACTTCCTGGCGCATGTACCTGGACAACTTGCACAATGTCTGTGCAGGTGGGCATGCTGTTTGTTCGGTGCCGGGATGGTGTCAGTCACTCTCCGCTGGAGCATGTGGATGGCCCAGATGTTGCCCTGGCAACAGCCTCCCTCTACTCCTACTTGCTGGAGTCTTTGCAGCATAATACAAAAGACGAGCTGTGACTTCCTTCTTCAACATCAAAGATTTTACTCAAGCACGGGAGCTTTGCATTTCATGCAGTCTGCAATGAAATCCTTCATTACCACAGGCAGTGGTCAAAAGGAATGAATTGGTGTACAGAACCACAGAGGGTGACGGCCAGCTGGTGCTGCCAGACACCGCCCGTATGAGGGACAAGAAGAGAAACCCTGGCAGTAACAGCAGAAACGGAAAGGAGGTGCATTTGTCAGGCCCTGTGAGCACCAATTCAACTTGGCAGAGAGTCAAAGGCCGCAAATTCCAGCGCTGAGCAGGCAGCACCGTCATGTCACAGGGGGTGTTTGCAGGGGGGTCATGTGGTGGCGCTTGCCCTGCACGCAGCACATGGAGTTGCTCAAGAGGTACCCTCCGACTTGCAGAGTTGTGATGACTGTTTCCAAGATCCATTCATGACCGCAGAGGCTTGACTGCAATGGCTGCAACCTGAACGTATCAGCACAGGGCCAGCAAGTTCTGTGGTGCACAGGAGACAGTTGACTCCACAATCAGGCCTCCAGGCTGAGGGTGCATCTCACTGATTACCTGTGTCCGGTACCGTGCTATGCAGGCAGACCCCAGCAGCAGCACCACCGCCCTCACCCCGCATGCTGGGGCTGTGCCAGGGCAGCGCTGCCCCCCGCCAATGGCCGTGCCTGCTGCTCTGCCCGCATCTGACTCCACTGGTTGGCTCGCAGCTCTTCCCTTTGCTCCAGGGACATGGCTGCCCACTGGTCTCGCCGCTGCTGCTCCCAGGCCAGTGCATCGCCCGCAGCGTCCAGCCATGCCTACATAGCACGTGGAGAATACCACTGTTTGTGTGGACCGTGCCTGCACCAGTCAATGCCTGAACTGATTGTGGACTGGGCACCGATCACGTGAGCTGAACCTCTGCAGGAGGTCCCTGCAGCAGGAGAGGGCTTAGATGAGGACCCAAATTGGGGAAAGGGCACACCTGAGTTCCGCAGGAGGTCCCAGCAGCAGGAGAGCTTGTAGACGGCACTGGCAGTGCATCCAGCTGGGCAGACCTGACCACTTGCCAGGGCACTGACCTGCACTCCCTTGGCTGTGAACTCGGCCTTGCTGGCGTCCCTGGCGACCTTGCGGGCCTCCACATCCTTGTGACTCATCACCGCCTGCAGCACCACGAAAACAAATCTGTCACCAAAACCAAAGAGACGTCCTGTTGGCAGTTTTCGGTCGAAGTTGTAACGCCCAGGAGGACTCCTGTGCTGGGGTGGAGAGACCTGCCACATGATGCCTCGGCACTGGGGGCTCCCATCCTGTCCAGCACGTCACTGCTGGCACGCAGGGCACAGCAGGGGCAGAGGTGGTGCAATGCTGCTCACATGTTAAGGACGTCATGCAGCAGACCCCAGGGTGGTGCACTGGCCCTCAATTGCCATCAAGAGCGTCAAGCTGAGCATATTGCGGCAGACTCACATTGTCCCGGAACCAGGCCCTGTAAGCCGTGTACATGCGGCTGAGGGCCCGCATGTACTCCGCTGCCCACCCCAGCACCTCGAAGGCGCTGGACTTGAGATGCAGCGTCAGGGTGTGCTTGAGTTTCCTCTGCAGGGCAAGCAATGCATTGCTGAGTAAGCCTGCCACATGGAGCGGCGCCCATCTCTTGCGCAGCGCCAGGAAATCAGCTTCTGCACAGCCTGACCAGAAGCCTACACTCTACTGATCTCTTGACCGCAGCAGGGGCGTGGGAAGGTGCTGGAGAAAGCCTCTGTCAGTGTTGCAACTGCTCTACAATGCACTTAAATGCATCAGGTGTGACTGAGAGGCCAGAAGCTGTGCTCACCTGGCAGGCTGCATCGCAGCGGCCCTCCATGGCAGCAGCCCACCCCCGCATGAGCCCCTGGCGGTCCTCGGTGCCAGGGTCAAACATCTGGACGTCCCTATTCGTCAGGCCCATCCCTGGGTCTGTTGTTGCAAAGCCCTGCTGCCAGAGGCAGACCTGAAGCATGGAGTCGCCGCCTGCAGCGCACATGTCACAGATGTGGGGGCTGGGGAGATGAACAGCTGACTGAAGATGCAATGTCACCGCTCCTTGTGGCTCGTGAGCAGCATGGCTGCCCGCACCGATGTGCCTCACCAGCACCAGCAGCAGACAGGCCTTTTTATTTTCAGCGTCTCATGCGCATGCACTGCAGGACCTGACTGCAGGACCTGCAGTGGGACGCTGGCAGGAGGCAAGGTCAACAGTTCGACAGGTTAGCAGGCAGCAAGCATTGGGAAGTCGAGCAGCCTGAACTCTGACTGAGAGCCTCTGTAACAGTAAACCCTGCAGCATGAGCTGCAGGGTGCGGTGCTGCCGCAGGCAGAACTCGACGCTGCTAAAGCAGGACAAGCCCTGCCAGGCCAGCTGCCACTCCCCGCAGATGCCCGTACAGAGCTGCAGGGGACGCACAGAAGCAGGCAGTGGCTGACCTGGTGCCTTTGTGGCGTGCACACACATCTCCAGCTCAGTGTAGTTGACTGCATTCAGCAGCCCTGTGCTAAGGATGGCCCCTGCGCCCCCGTGGAAGCTGTAGGACCTAAAGGGCACTCGCGGCATGTCGCACCTGCAAGCATGCCACCAACGAGTGCTCAGTGTGACCTGATGGGTGCACCACTAGCTCCTAGCCTCAAGGTCTCAACAGCTCATGTCTTCTGGACAGATCATGATGAGAAGGCCACATGGGTGATAGCGCTCATCAGGCATTGATGTCCAGCAGCAGCATTGTTTGGGCAGATCAGATGGGGCATGCAGGCACTCTCCAAGCACCCAGCTTTCTCTGGTATCACAGAAAGACAGCCAATGCCAACTCAAAGCCAGGAAACACAGGCGTTGAGCTCCAGCTGCAGTTTGTTCAGGCAGAGCGGGCAAGCCATGCAGCAGCGGCCCCCAGAGGCGCACAAGTCTCTTCGATAATCCAACAGGAACAAGGGCTTGCGACACAACATCTGAGGGACTTCCCGGCATTGAACCACAGCTGCGGGTCAGTCAGGCACAGCAGCTGGGTTGAGTGTGGGCAGCCCCTATGCACCCAAGCGTCTCTGACATACTTCACCATACAGCTAAGGCTCACCAGGCGTTGAACCCCAGCTGCAGGTCGTTCAGGCAGAGCAGGTAGGGTGTGCAGGGGCAGCCCACAGGGGGCTTGTAGTCGGTCAGGATGTCGTCGTCTGTCAGGTTAGAATGGCAAGGACGGCAGCGTGGGGAGAAAGGGTGGGGGTGGAACCCCTTGTCCACCTGGTGCCCGTGATCTGACCACCAGTTGTTGTCTGCAGGCAGGGCAGGACACCTGACTCTCAGAGCGCTGCCATCAGCGAGTACCTGTCCACCTCAGGTGCCTGCGGTCACATCGCATTCTGTATTTGTCAAACTATTGGCTACTCAAGGGTGAAGGCCTGTGTCGCAGAGCCTAGAGGGATTCATTGAGCAATACCTTGACATCCGGCAACGACTGCAGGAGCAAGCTTGCAAGCCATCCAGCACCACCCAGCTGGCTCACATGATGAAGGAAACTCCGCCTGCTTAAGCTCTGGCAGGTCAGTAGTTGTGATGGCAGGCACTGCACAGAGGGCATGGCACCAGGCCAAGTACCAGCCAGGTCACATGATGACACACACACTGCTCGCCAGACTAAAGTCATGCTCTGGCGATGCACCGATTGTGATGACAGGTACTGCTTACAGGACGATGTGCACGTAACCACAGCACAACAGGGCACTCAGGTGCATGTAACAGGCACCAGGGCTGCTCAGAAGTTCTGAGCAGGATTGTAGGCGCCTGTGCCTGATGTGCTCTTGAGCGCAGATGCAGGCACTTGTGCCGTATGCAGGGAGTGCAGCGGCCTGCACAGGTGAGGCCAGGCTGCGCACCAGAGATGAAGTAGGGGATCTGCGGGTCGAAGTCACTGAGGAAGTCGGCTATGTTGTCAATGAAGAACACGGTGTCATCGTCACCGAACAGCATCCACTTGTAGCTGTCATGGTGCAGCTTGGCATGAGCCAGGAAGGGGGCCACGGCTGCTCTGCTATCACCTGCTAAATAGGACCTGCAGGCAGCAGCAGCACTGGCCTGGATCGACTTGGCGCAGCAGAGGCTCTGCCTGATGGGGCCCGAGGGGTGTATCATCACCTGCTGGGTGAGATCTGCAGCCAGCAGCCGTGCAATTCGAGCATCCCCCACGGCCTCAGTGGAGAATAGATGTCGGGTTGTGGCCTTCATGTACAGCTGCAGCAATGCCCCCTGGCCCCGTGCCCGCTGACAGATTGCAGGCTGCATTGCGGGCCGCCCTGCCTGCCTGACCAAGTCTGCCTGTGGGCTCCTCTACTAGGCCAGCTCGAAGCTGCCTGGGCTCTTGAATGCAGCGCAGGTCTTCAGACATAGTGCAGGGCACCAGCAACTGCTGTTGCTTCCCTTGCAGCCCGCACAGGCAGCCTGCACCCGCCCATGGCGCCTGCCAGGCTGCCTCCTGCTGCAGGCCCTGCCAACCCGACAGCCTGCAGGCTTCATGTAGGCTCCGATCTGGTGGGCCGGCCCCTGCCCCTGCCCACCTGACAGGGTTGTCATCAGGGTAGAAGAGCCACAGCTCGCGGTGCTTGGCAGCGTCCTGAAGGTGCTGCGTGCCCAACTCCTCACTGTCAGTGATGATCACGGTGCGCAGACCCTGCAGCAGGCAGCTGTGCTGCTGCGCAAGCTTGGGGGCATGAAGCAAGCACCTGGCAGCAAGCCAGGTGCAGATGGTGCAGGCTGGCCGTGGCATGGTAGGTCAGGGGCACCGAGGAGGGAGCTCAGACAGCTCTTGCATCTTTCAAACTTCGAATGGAAGTATTGTGCCAGAGGAATGGACGGATTCTCAGGGACCTTGCGCTAGCTCAATTCACCTGCCGCCATGATCTGGATGCCAGAGCTAAGTCAATGTGGTCAGTGTTGGTTGGCATGACAGAGATCAAGTCATCCCTGGTGACCTTGTGTTGCCATGCGGCACCAGGCTGCAACAGCAGCCCAGCTGACAGCAGGCCCCAAGCTGCCCAGCGGTCCAGCATGAGGGCAGGAACTGTGCCTTCCTGTCTGGATTGCCTCCACTAAAGCAGGAGGAGGCAAGCACCTCGTATCGAGACAGCCATGTCAGAGTGACATCTGTCAGGGCTGAACCACACGTAACGGGCAGGAACCTCTCAGATCTTGGGCGGTCAAAAGATAGAGAGTTTTGACCATGTGAATGCATGGAGTCTTCATCTGTGCCCTCTTCTAGAACTGTCATTGGCTGACTTCTGGATCTGCACAAGGCATGAGTGCGAGTCTGCATCTTGAGGATGTGCAGGCCCAGCTGGCAGCCCTGCAAACAGAGATTGATGCAGTGCTCGGGAGCGTGGACGCTGCAGCAGCTGCAGTGGACAGCCTGCAGGCTCAACTGGACAGCTGCAACTCAACCATGGCAGCAGGCAGCCAGGACAGCGAAATTGCGGCGCACAGGGCGTTTTTGCGCCAGGTGAGAAGCGTAGCAGTCCTCAACCTGCAGGCTGCAGCGGCAGCAAACACAGCCTGGCATGGAGGCTGCAGGACATGGCAAGAGCAGGCTCAAGGGAGGACAGGCTGCGCATGCACCACCAGCAACTGATGGAGAAAGAGCTCAGGCTCATGGATGCCAAGCTCAAGCTTCAGTTGGGAGGTGACTGCGGGAGCACATCAAGAGCCAGCAGGAGAGTCCCAGAACTGGGCTCCTGCGGGCCCTCTGAGGGTGCAACAGTTGAGCTGACTTTGCTTCTGCAGGGACTCCTGCGCCAGATGTTGAGAACGCGCGGGCTGCTTCAATGGCTCAGCTCCACGACTTGCCCACTTTTACCCTGGATGGTGAGGGCTTCTGCTGGGATGCGCAGCCTCCCCTGCAACGATGCGTCCTAGGACCGAGGCTTGCATTCTGCCAGGCATCAGCCCTGCCAACACCTGTGTGGTGGCCACACTTGGCCTCGCCTGGGGCTCAATGCACCGCCAAGCCTCTGTGCTGTGATGCATTCGCTGCCCTCAGCTTGACTCAGGTGCCGGTTTGCGAGTCCAGACACGCTCGCAGCCACAGCCTGTCTGCTACTGCCTGCAGCGCTGGAGTACCATGGACCCATCAGGGTGCTGCCCGTCATCGGCGTGCTGCTCTTTCTGGCCAGCTCGATGAGCTTCTTTGGGTGGTCCCTATTGCACAACACCCAAGACCTGTCCTTCACGCAGAAGGTGGCCAGCATGTCGAGTGCAGGTGAGGGGCGAGCACCACGTCTGGGCTGCCTGCCTGGGGGATGACGGGGTGGCGTCGGTGGCACTGCAGCAGGCAGCCAGACCTTGCGGCATGATCGGCGATGTCAGTGATGCTGCAGCTGCAGCTGCACCTGAAGCCTGCTCGCATCGTGTCAGGGCTGCAAGGCCGCACTGTCCCGCGTTGCCAGCTGACGGGCTGCCCTGCCCCACCATGCAGCGCTGGCGGTCCTCTCCTTTGCAACGCTGCTGGTGAGGGCTGCCATGTGCACAGCTGAGTGGAGGTGGGGTTTCAGTCTGCTGTACCAATGGACCGGTGAGCAGTCAGCTTGCAGTGTGACCCAAGAGCTGGCTGCAGCCTGCGTGCCGCATGGCACCCCACATGACACGCTGGGTGCAATCTCCAGAATTGCTGCACTCTTCGGTCTGAAGTGGAGCTGCCACTTGCCGACAGGTAATTCGCCCGCATTGCAGGCTGGCGATGCCTGCAGCCGCAGTACAGGTTGCGTCCATCTCCATTCAAAAGCTCCCCACGGACTGCTGGACCGCAGACCCCACCGCAGGCTGGCTCACCACATGTTGACACCACACCCACGGCATTAGAGCATCTGGACAGCCCCAGGGCTTCAGAAAAGGACGCAGCAGACGACAAGAAGGAGGATTGATGGGAAGATTGGAACCCAATGCTCTTTGGATTTTGGTCTGTGGTCTCTGAGGGGTGCATGAGGAGTGGCAAAGAAGTGGTTGACGGAGGTGCTTACCTGAGGCAGAGGCATGCGTCAGGCCCACAGATGAAGCCGGCAGCAGGTTGTGTGCCCTAGGGCTGAGCTGTCAGCTGCAGGGACAGGGCGCATGCATGGTGAGCGCATCGCAGGTGGCTACACACAGCTTGGAGGCATGCCTTCTGAAGTTGAATGGTGCAGCAACAAAGTAAGACGCTGGCCCCATGTAAAGCAAGACCATCAAAACAATGTTCTGCAGAATGCAGCCACACAAGAAAGCAAACAAACGAAAAATGCACAAAACATTAGCTTCGTGCACACTGATCTGATTGGAGGCTTTGATCCAGACCCCCCCCGAAAGAACACAGGCAGCATCATGGCAGACACTGGCAAGCAGGCTGATGAGGCATACAAACAACTTGCGCAAGGAAATGTGGATCCCAACGAGCACCTGGCTGACAGGCAAGCCTCAGCTGCACAGGATCTGCTCCATCTCGGGTGCAGAGGTTGTGATGCTCCTCTTCTTCAAGCTGCAGGGTGGACGCTGTGTACAGTGATGGGTCAGATGTGGCACCTAAGGATAGCTACAAGGTGGAGGACCACCACAAACCAGGCAGTGTCGGGGCCGAGGTGGGGCATATGCATGCGTGCTCTGAACAACTGCGCATATGTCGCGTGCTGGCTGCATGTGCTGCGTCAATGGTTCAAAGAGAAAACTTGGCATGCCCGGCATTGTCCGGCCCAGCACCAAACAAAATTGGTGAGGCAGCCATCAAAGCCCATCAATTCGGATACCGAATAGCTGCAGTAGTGGTTGTGGCGGCAGCTGGGCTCACGCTGATGCAGCTCTGTGTTGCCATGCATTTGCAGGCAGCCCAGGGTGCTTTGGATTCTGGGCACAAGAACAACATCCAGAACACCAGCGCCCGGCACGATGCAGTGGCTGCCGCAACAGCAGATGGCGTGAAGAGGGCACAGGAGTCAGCACAGCAGGTGACTGGCTGCTCCCACTTGTGGATGTGGGCTCCCAGCTGCACATGCTTGATCCTTTCTTGCGTTTCCCCTGCTGCCACACGCATGCCAGGCAGTAAGTCATTGCTGCAAGAGGGTCTGCTGGCATTGTAAGGCCTGCTTGGCTGTGTACTTGCATGGCATGGCAAGGCGTCTGCATGGCCTCCAGCCACGGACGTGGGCTTGCAGGGGAGCACCCCACACAGCAGCGCCGCCCCTGCTGCGGGGCAGCCAGGCCTGGTGGGGCAGACCACAGGGGCTGTGGGCGAGGTTGGTTCCAGGATCTACGACACGGGGGCAGCAGCAGTCGGAGTTGCAGGCAGTGCTGTAGGGCAGACTGCAGGCATCGCCTCAAGTGCAACCTCCTCTGTGTTTGGCGCAGTGAAAGGGCTGGGGATGAGCGTGGCCGGCAGCGCTGACAAGTCTCGCCAGAAGTGAAGCGCTGACCTAAGAGCCATTGTCACCTCATCATAGAATAGCAGTCCATACATTGTGCAGCCTGGAAACAGACTCACCCCGTCTGATATCTGAAGTGTCCTGTCAATCACATTTGAAACAGTCACATCTGACATCTCACGGCACACTTGTTGCCAATTCACGTGCATTCGCGCAGGCCAACAGCACCCCACAGAGCTGACTGTGCCCAGGCGTCCTTGAGGCTGCCAGCATCGTTGCTGCACATAATCAAATTTGCATTGAGAATCCTTGACAGAATTTAGGCAGCACCAGACCTCCGCACAAAACGTTTGAGCAGAAGCATGGCGGACGTCGCCCCTCAGAACGAGCAGCACAACAGCGCCCTTCCAGAGCATGCAGCAGGTTAGAATGACAGTTTCGCAGTGGTCCGGTCCCCTCCTATCAAGTCCCCACTGCTGGCTGCATACTGCATACTGAAGCACGAGCGTTGGCTGACCAGCGATGCGGGGAGCTTTGCTCATCCGTACATTTAGGCAAGGGCCCTCCCTTCTTGTGGCCTTCCCGGCAGCCTGTGAGGCAGACCTGCATATTCAAATGCTCGAGACAGGTCTCTCTGGCCCCCAACTGATGCAAAACCTGGAATTGATGCCAGCATAGGGTCATCTGGTGCAGGGGAGGGCTCTGTGTCCGCCACTCCTGCCATGGACATCCCTGGGCTGCACAAGCGGACTTCCCCCACGCCACCTGATGCTTCTCCCTCTGGAGACCTGATGGGGCATGTGAGGAGCACCCCGCCCAAGGAGAGCCTTCTGGGAGACCCGGACAGTCCTGCCAGGGCTACAGGTGAGAGCTGCTTTCATGCAGCTCCCCTGGGATGATGATCCGATCACCGAGTCAGCCCTGCATCTTGCGCTGACTACCCTGGCGGGCGGGGCAGTTGGGCAAAGTTGCATAGCGTGAGTTTGCAGCCAGCTGCCAGGGGTTGCGGGAAAGCTTGGACGGCAGAAGCAGGCAACGTAGCCTGCCAAAAGATGCTTGGGGTGTCAGCATCAACACCCCGCAGACATCCCCGCTGCTGCGTGCTAGCACTCTGCAGTTCCTCAAGGCACGTACGCAGAGGGTACGACCCTGCGTCAGGGCGGTGCCACCTCCTTGAACATGCTGCAAGGTGACCAAACGCCTTTTCGCGGTGCTTGCAGGACAGCTGTCCAGCTGAAGCACACACTCCCAGTCTTGTAGCTTTGCCTGCAAGGAGTGCAGCTAAGAATCAGGCTCATGCTTTGCCAAGCCTTTCTGACAGGCGAACTGACCCTGAGACTTCTAGACTGCAGACAGGCCGGACTGTGAGGCACAATACTGTGCTGTGTCAAGCACACAACATCAACTCTTGCAGCATTCCCTGCAGGCAAGAAATCGCTCTTTGGGGCGGCGCCTGAGGTGCCAGTCAACTCCAAGCCAAGCATGTGCGTCCAACTTGTCCTCACGTCTGTCAGCGCTGCTTGCAGGTGGGGCAGCCAACATGCTGGAGAAGTTCCAGGCCAGCGGGCCTCACATCAGCAATGGCGCCTCTGCAGGCAAGCTTTGGTGATGATCCCTAATGAAACCCTGAATGTGCTACAGAACACAATCCCCCTTGAGTACAGCCATGTGGCGCCAGTTTTCCCCTTCCCTCCAGCCAATGTGGCAGCGCTGATCAGCGCCACACCTGAAGTGTTCATGTGTTATCAAAGTCCCACACCATGTAACTTAGCGGTCTTCCCATAAACCCAGGTCCGATCTCCCAGAAGCCCTGCTTGTCCAGTCCCATTGCTGCCAAGGGGAGCATTGCGGTCTTTTGGTGTTCACCGTGGGGAGCCTGTCGTGGGTCTTGCTTCACATGTGCCGCCCAGCTGGCACAGTGTCCAATCAACTTCAGCAATGCACTCGGCCGTCGCAGGCTGCAGCATGCTGCTGCTGCATTTTGTGTTTCTCTGTTGCCTGCCTTGCTGCTGCCTGCCTTTCAGAGATGTGCAGGCCGATGTTGCAGGGTTGCCGATGCTTCTTGTGTGGCATGCCACAAGTGCACTGCTCTGCAACTTACAGTGGTCTGAGGCAAACAGCTTGCAAGCTGCAGCACCTGTTTGCATTCCACTCATTCCTCCCCGTCAACACTGCAAAATTGCAGTCAGACCCAGCCCCAGACTTGCATTCTGTCCAGCTCTTGCAGGTCCAGCCCTGGCTCCGCCTCGCTGCCTTCCTCAGCCTCAGCCTCGGCCAGCAGCCATGCAGCAGTCGATGCTGCGCACCGTACAGCCAGCCAAACCTCACCACAGCGCTATGCCTGCCTGCGGTGCAAGCTGAGGGGATTGTCAAGCAGCTTTGCTTCACTGCGTCGGTGTGTCTGCCTGCAGTGCAAGCCGAGGGGGCCGTCGAGGAGCATGGTCCGGAAGAGGGTCATCATGCCCCCGCACCCGCCCTGGCCGCTGATGGCGCTGCTGAAGGCAGTCACAAGGATGAGGAGTCGAATGATGCGGTGTATGATGCTCACAAGGCAGATGTGGGGGGTGCAGAAGGTGAGAGCTGGCAGCCCCCTGCAGGCAGCAGCTCTTCTTCTTGCTCAGTATTGCTATTGCTGGGATGGTAGAGCCACCTCGCTGGATCTGATGCCTGTCTGTTGATGCAAATGCTGCAGCATCTGATGTCAGGCCGCCCAGTCTGCCGTCAGGAGGCTGCACATAAACCATATACCTGCAAATTGTCCTGCCTCCAGCCTGCCGCTGGAAACACAGAGTTGCCAGCGTGCCTGCCTTGCCCCAGCACACAGGCTGAGCCCCCTACTGCAGTACTGTCTCATGCAGCAGGCATCAAGATGCATGCACTGGAGCCCAGTGGCACACATTGGCCAGGCCTGGCGGGTAGCATCAAGCCTGCTACTGGCTGACTGCAGCGTCTCATGCAGGCGCTAAGATGCATGGCCGTGGAGCCCCTGCGGCCGCTCCTCAGGCTGAGGACGCCGGTGGCCTGGACGGGGGCATGCATGAGGCACACCACCCAGCACACGAGCTTGTGCAGGAGGGTGAGCTCACCATGGGCATGACATGCTGAATGGCCTGGCTCGCTGTTGGGAGGGGCAGGGCTCACACAAGGTTACCATGAGCAAGACGCTCTGCCCATGAGTGAACATAGCGTTGCCTCAGGCCCCATCCTCTGCACTCTGCTGAGCCATTGTCTCCTGCCCACACTTCTGCAGAGCTGCCACATCTGAGGCACAAGTCAGTGCTCTCCCGTAACTGCTGCAGAGTCGCCTTTCAGCTGAGGCTGCCTTGCTAGACATCCAGGTCCTCACTTGATCAGCCCTCCCATGCAGACTGAAGTCCGCACACGTTTCCAGCCCTGCCTTGCATGGCGCCAGGCCCCTCCTGTTGCTTGCCTCTGGCTGTTAAATGCGATGCTGCTTGTTCGAATCCACATGTGAGTGGCTCTATCGGCACACAGCCACCTGGCTCATGCCTCTGATCAGTGCTGCTTGCACGTGACTGTAGGTGAGGGGCACAAGGTGCACGCGGACGCCGTGACAGCTTCTGAGGCGGTGGTGCACACGCATGCCGCTGAGCCCTCCTCGCACACCGAAAGCATGGGCGAGAAGGGTCTGATAGACAAGGGGTCATATGGGGCCAACCCCACCATTGGTGAGGCAAACGGAGAGCTGCTGTAGTTGAGGTTGACACCCTCTCTGCCTGCACTGCCGCCCAATTGCTGGCGACCTCCTGAAGCCACATGTGTCAGCCAGCAAGTTGATCCTTCATGGTCCCAACCAGTGCTCTCTGTGCCTGCAGACCTGGTGGCCACCTCCCAGATGCCTGCAGCTAACCTGAGCTCAGCCACGATGGAGGGTGTTGGCGGCGGGGGCAGCCTGAGCGTCTCTGGCGCCAGCGGCAAGGCAAGAGCCCCTGCGGAGGCAGGCGCCGTGGGCGTGGCTCCCTCCCACACCATGGGTGCAGCAGGTGGGCCTGCTAACCAGCTGACTAGTGGGAAGTGCCTGACGCATCACGTGACAGCATGCAGGGGTTACCAGCAGCCAGTTGAGGGTGCAAGCTTGAGCCCTCGAGGTTCTGGCCATCAAGCATCAGGAAAGATGCATCAGCAGGTCTGCCAGCACAGCAAGTTGTTGCTCTGTGCAACCGCATCTGGTGGCAACTACCCATCAACGATCTGCTTGGGGTGCAAGCAGCCACTCACAGACACAATCCGGGCTGCAGACAGCCACCCAGCGACTGGGACAGATGTGCATGGCGCGTTTGCCACAGGGGTGCACCCGTCCGCCCCGTCTCCAGTGGGCAATGCTGCTCACACCGGCACAGCACCTGGTGAGACCTGGCAGCATTTGTAGGGGCCTGCATGTCCTGTTTGGGCAGCATGCAGCTTCTTTCATACGCCACAGCCAGCACCAGCCTTGCAATATTGGCTGTAAGAGTTGTCCTCAGGGAAGTGCGTGCACACTCGGCTGGGGTTGGGCAAAGTTTGCGGTCACCAGCTGCACCCTACGGGCTGAGACCTTGCTCCAGAGGACTGCAGCCCTGGGTTCCAAGTCACCTAGCTGCATTCATGCAGTCCTTGTGCCCACTATGCTGTGGGAAGGGTCCGACAGCAACAGCAGCCACACACAACCTCCACACAGCTCCCCGTCGGAGTGATGCTGATGGGGGTGGCAGCGGCAGCCACACACAGCCTCAAGACAGCAAAGGTCTCAGCCTTAGTCCCCGCTGAGCTGCAGCACAGGCATGCTGCATCTGCCATCAAGCCCAACAGCTGAGGTCCAGCCTTGCAACCTGTAGCTGTTCAGCGCCGTGTTGCACCGCGTAGAGCAGCACCAGCGGCTCTGCAGCCCAAAGGCTGCAACAGTGCTTGTGATGCACCAACTCTTCACAATCATGTCGCGTGTCATGCCTACTGGTGTTGGGCGGGGTCGGGCACCCCTCCGCACTCAACCGAACTGTGTTGTGCAGGACAAACCACTTCACACTGCCACTGATCAGGCGGCCCGAACCGCAGCTGAGTTGAATTGGGCAGCTGTCATGGCTGCCAGCTACCCCTTCTAAAATTATAATTAACTGACCCATGGAGGTGGCCTGAACCAGAGCATGGGGCCCGCAAGAAGGAGGGTGACAGTTCTGGCTGACTGCCACCAAGCTGATCCCTAGCTGCCCCCTGCAGGGGGCCTGAGCCAGAGCCTGGGTGGGGAGACAGAGGGCAAGCCCCTGGCAATCAGGACAGACGCCAAGCGCCTGGCACAGGAGGAGAAGGGGGCCCCCACCACACCCATCACGCCTGCAGGTCAGGACAAGATCCAGGCTGCCGTGAAGCCTGTGCTTTAGGCTGTGTTGCAACGTGGGGCTGCCTTGGAAACCTGTGTTTTGGTACAGCGCAACTGCTGGTCAGGCCTGCCATGGTTCTGTGCACTGCTCGCAAGTGCTGCGAGTCAGGGCTACAATTAGTTTTGTGTGTGCTTGGGGAGTATACAGAGCCCCACTGCAAACAGGGGTCAAGGTGTCCTCTACAGCATTCAGTGTATGGCGAAGGGGTGTCGCTGTGCATGAAGGCCTGTACACAACTGCAGTGTGCGATGTCGGCAGAGACTGGCCGTGTATACAACGTCGGGGGATCCACCTGGGTTTGTGGACACCACCAGCCACAGTGGGTGCATAATGTGGCAAGAGCTCCCTGCTGCGTGTCCCTGTCTGCAGTGCACGATGCGGTCAAGGGAGCAGTGGGGCACGCGGTGGACCATGCTGAGGCCAAGGCCTCCAGCGGCCACCAGGAGACTGTGCGTGAGGTGGGTCTCCATGCGTGGCTGGCGCATGCTGCAGTCCGCGATGCTGCGCATGTGGAGGCGTGGGGGGTAATGCGTGCAAGCCTGCTTGGAGGCACAGAAAACTGTACAGCCGGTTTGTAAACGCTCCCTAAGGTGCATGCCTGCATCGAGGCGTGGCAGACTGCACAGCTGCCTGTGTGCAGCTCCTTCAGGCGTGTCTCAGAGTTTGTTGCGCCAGCACTATGTTCCCCCACATTGTTGGGGACGTGCTGACATTGTGCAGGTTTCCTCGTCGTCGTCCTGTCTGCCTTCAGAGGAGCTGCACAACAGCTTGTGCCAGACATGACCCACTGTGTATGACCTCTCGCAGGCCAGGCATGCATGGCAATGAGGCTCTGTCTGTGTGCAGTACCTGGACCACACCATTGTGCCAGTTCTGAGGCAGGCCCTGAGGGAGCTGGCAGTGGCCCGCCCAGCAGACCCCCACCAGTGGCTGTCCGATTTCATTCTGTCCCACAGGCCCGGGAATGCTGCGCACTGATGTGGGCGTCCCATGCACCCCCAAAACAGCTACTTCGTGTCTGCTCTGTGCTGGAATGCATAGGCAGTACACTCTGTCCCAGTTAGCGTATCTACAGGTCTGGCATGCCCTGAGCGGTGTGACTTTGAAGTTCAGCAGTCAGCAATTGAGCTTCAACAGTGCTGGTTTGAATGGGTAGTTGAATACTTCATCTTCATGAGGAGAGAGATCTGCAGAGAGGGCTGCAGTACTTCTCAGGGGCTTGGAACACACCAAGCTTACTGTAACAGACTCAGTGTTCATGAAAGGGGAGCTACAGCAACAAAGTACTGAGATGGGCAGTGTGTATGTACACTAGAGCAAAGTCGAAAGCCTGCTGCGCTTGGTCATCCTGGATGGTGCCACAGGGTCCATCTCCATTCAAAGAATTTATGCGATCAGCACCAGGCTGGCCTGTTCCATCTTGGGCAACCCATGTGACCTGATGTCAGGACAAAGAAGGATGCTGCTGCCTGCACGGCAGACCTGCATCGCCTCATCTCAGCCGCGGCAGTTGGACCCTGCTCCACGACGAGGTCCTGTTTTGCTTGATGCCTGACACCCCTTTCAGAACACAATCTTGGGCAGAGCCCCATCGGCTGAGTGGTCTGGGATGTGAAAGCCGGCAATCATGCACCGGCAGAATGGGCACAGCGGGGGCTTCTTGTGCACCTCACACAGGCTGATCGCGCAGGTGCAGCACATCATATGGCTGCACCCGTTGATGGCCACCTGCACCAGTGAGATTGGCAACCTACAGCTGGCAGGACCTGCCCGTCTGGCAGAAGATAACAGCTTGACACCAGCATTGCATAGCATGCAAGCGTGATGGAACTACATTAGCCTTGAAGCAGTGCGGCGCTCCATCACCAGGCGAGCAGCATGACCTTACCTCGTCAGGGGCATCCAGGCAAATGCCACAGTCCATGTCTTCACCCTCGTCGTCAAAGCCACGGATGCTGGCAGCCCGCCAGGCCTCTATGGACTTGCGCGACTTTGTTGCCTCAGGCCCTGGCTTGCTGATACGGCGGCGGCTGCAGCAATGCAAGACCTGGGTGTCAGGGCTGGCCTTGCAGCTGATGTGTTGGCTCGAACGCTGACGTCATGAGGGCTGCCAGGGCAAGTGAAAGTGCCTTGTGAATCTCGGGCTTCCTCTGCGCTGGGCCAGGTCCAAAAGCAGTGGCCAGCATGCAGTGTAACATCTGCTCCAGCACTGAGGCGCACAACAGCAGAGCCGCTGTTCCTGCTTATGATGTTAAAGGTACCGTGGGGCGGCAGCCCAGATACCGCTGCCAATTGCTTTTACTAGCCTGTGCTGCCTGCATTGGCTGCCCACCTGATGCTGCTCAAAGCCCGCTTGACACCAGAGGGCTGCCTCGTCACTGGCTCCATGCCTGCTGGTATCCCCTGCACGCCAGGCTCCTCTGCTGCACCTGCACAGCAGGACGGGACGCATTAGGTTGCGCTCAAGAGTCCAGCAGCGCGAGTGTGACGCCCTGCATGCACAGCCCAGCTCAGCTGTGAGAGCAACATGTCCACCCTGCTCTCCTTGCATGGCGACGCACCATAATGGCAAAGGACTGCAGCTGCCTGCTGCCTTTTGCCAAGCACGTCAGCTGCCCAGCAGCAGGCCCAATACAGGACAAAAGAGCATGCCTGCGTTGCCAGGTCTGGCGCTCAGGGAAGCACAAGCCACGCATACATGCGCCATGAAATTACAGGAGATTCTGATGCTGAACGTATTAGTATACCCTAAACCCTAAACCGTAAACTATGCGGGTCTGCAGCCCTACGCACACGCACTGGAATCCTATGTGGCATGGGCAAACAAGGATGCCAATCAGCCCTGCACCTGTGTGCACACTGAGCGGCCAGAACAGGGAGCACATTCACCAGCCTGCAGGGCGGCGTCGCTGCCTCTGCTGGACGCACCGACACCTCCTGCGCCAGGCACAGGATGCAGGGCGCATGCAAACCCCACAACCAAACCTGGCTGCCCTGTGTCTCACCTGGCATAGGCAGCGGGGGCTCGTCCAGCCCCTCGCCGGGCACCAGGCAGCTGGCGGCGCGGTTGACGGACAGCAGGTTGGCCCGCGAGGGCCGGGGGGTGGCCGCGCTGGTCTCGCGTGAGGGCTCGCTGACTGCAGCAGCCTGCTCCGCCGCAAGGAGATCAGCGGGGGAGGAGTACTGGCGCACTGCTTGGATGCTGCCCGCAATTCCTGCAGGGAGGGGCCAACAGTGTTGGTGAGCTGGGGTTAGAGGTATTTGGGCACCGGCCCTTGCAAGACACAGCAAGGAGGCCAAGAGCGAGGCCTGCTGCCCAGGCGCTGCCACCAGGCTGGCTTTCTGCCAGCAAACCAGGCAGGCCTGATGCTCAACAGGTCTGCATGGGTGGGAAGCCCCTGCCAACCTGCTGGGCCGTCCACTCCTGCCACGTTCCCCTGCGCTGACTCCCGCGACGCCGCGCCGCTGGCGAGCAGCTGCGCAGCGGCAGCTGCTGCCGCGACGTGGCCCGCTGCAGCCTCGCCTGCAAGCATGGCTGCCCGCTGGGGGACGCCTGAACCCCTGGGTGGCTCAAAGTCGGGCATGTGGTTGTCACTGGACTCGCCAAAGGTGGCAAAGGGGCTCACTGCCGGCGACTGCCGTTGAACCTGCGCTGTGAAGGCCGCCAGCCCTGCCAGGCCTGCACAAGGCACAGAAGAGCAAGATTGAACGGTCGGTGGGCTGGGCTGTCGAAGCAGCAGCTTCCAGCAGCAGAGCGCTAAGCCTGGATTCAGCCTGTGTTGACATCCATGCATAGCTTGCATGGAGGTGTCGAGAGGCCGGCCAGTGGCATCTGACAAGTGCCAGGAGGTGGCACCACTCCTGCCTGTGCTGTGGCCACATCTGGCAGCACATCCAGATCAGCAGCTGCCCCATCAGCTGCCACAGCGCCTCACCTGAGCCGACAGGTGCGGGCATCAAGCCAGCAGGTGCTGCACTGGAGCCCACAAATTGTCCAGGGCGTATGGGTGACCCTTGAGAGGCCTCATCTCCCTCCTGCAGTGGGTCCATACGCAGCGCCGCAAAGGGGGATACGATTGCGGCAAAGGAGGCGCTGGCGCTGGTGCCGCTAATAGCCGTCTGGGTACCTGCAAGAGCAATGGCAGAGAAGGGGTCAGGTCTGAAGAAGGGGTCAGGTCTGAAAGGAGTCTGGGCAGGCGGTGCTGCCGCCTGCAGGCACGACAAGAAAGGTGGCATCGACACAGGCCTCCCCTGCTCGCTGCAGCAAGCCTGCAAATCAGCTCAGTGGAGGAGCTGCAGGTGTAACAAATCTTGCAGCGTCTGAGCCGCCCTGCAGGGGCAAGGCTTGCATGAGGAAAGGGATGCACTGGTCTACAAGCCCCTGCCAGTCCTTGCAGCAGGTCTTGCCCTGCCAACCAGGGATGTTGCAGCTAGGCTAGCAAGCCAGTGACCAATGGACCCGTGGGCAACCTCAGGAGTTCACTAACAGAGACTGTGTGAAGGCACCCCAGGCCCCTGTAAAGGCTTGCAGCGTGCAAACGTGGACACTGCATCAGACCCCGGGAGCTGTGTTGCTGCCCACGCAGCCTGCAGCGCTGCCACAAGCAGCAGCAGACTACAGCTTGCCAGTCCCGGCAACACACCTGCAGGCGCTGCAGGCAGCTCTGCAGCGGCCTTTGGAGGCGGTGAGCTGGCCCGCATGGGGGGGCGCACAGCTGCTCTCGCCGTCAGCATCCTCTGCTTGGCTTCCTTCTCGGCCTGGAAGGTCTTGAGCCACACCAGCAGCGTCTGGCGCAGGGAGTAGGCTGCCAGGGTGGCCAGCTTCTGAGGGCCAAATCCTGCAGGGGGTTGGCACATGAGGTGCTGACGAGCAAGAGCTGAGAGAGGGCTAAGGAGCCACAGACGCCATTAGAACAGCTATGCGCATGTTACGGCTGACAGGGCGGTGTGTGAAGACGCACAAGCCAGCAGGCAGCATTCCAGCAGAACGGCCCAGGCGGTTGAAGAGCGGCCCCTGAATCGCAGCACAGAACAGCACATCAGCTTGTAGTGCGCAGCAGAGGGGGTTGTGCAGCGCAGAGGCGCAGTGCCCCCACCTTGCCCCATTTCCCGACACGACTCCAGCGCAGTGTCGATGGGCACGGTGGGATTCAGGACGCCGGCTGCTTGGCGGAAGCCCCGTGCCCAGGCCACGTGGTAGGGCAGCTGGCGTAGGCAATTGGTCACCGAGCGGAGATCGATGCGACCGTCACCCTCCCAGGCGCGGCGTGCGGGCTCGGCGTTGCGGCCGCCTCCCCAGGTGCCCAGGGCGTCCGCATGAGCCTGCACAGCGGTGACAGCAGTGTGTCAGGCTCTGGGCAGCAGACTTGTGTGGGATTCAACTGATGCCCTGCAGGCAGTGGAGTAGCATGGTGCTGAACATCAAGAGCAGTGTGCCGCCAGATGTGAGGCGCTCAGTAGACAGCCTCAGCCTGTATGCAGGCAATGGCCCCAGAACCCCTAGAACAGCAAGTCGCACATGCAGCTGCCATGCAAGGGGGCTGCTGTTTTGTGGCAACAGCTGACACCAGGTGGCATCTGAGACCAGCCAGCACACATCCAGTAGGGGATCTGTTGGCCACAGCCATCATGCAGACCAACCCTACAATCTAGCTGGCCTGCACCACAGCCCCCCGCGGGCAGCACGCAGGCCCAGCCAAGGTGCCCCACACACCTGCATCATCGCCTGCAGGATCGCCACGTGCCCATTCATGGCGGCCGCATGCAGCGGGGTGCTGCCGGCAGGCAGCGTCACGGGGGTCTGCATGTCCAGGTCCACCGTGCGAACCATCATGGAGGCTCCGGCATCCAGCAGGATCCGTATGCACTCCAGGCTGCCCGAGTAGGCTGCCAGGTGCAGGGCTGTCAGGCCATTCTCGCCACGGCTATCTATGTACCTGCCAGGAGGGAGTGACGTGAGGTGGTGTGAATGCACTGGCAGGGTCTGCACAGGGGCCCAGCTCCTGAATGTGCAGAGGGCCAAACAGCAGCTTCTTTTGCGCAGTGCGACAGAGTCAGCCGGGGTGATGCTGAGCGGACAACAGCACCTCTCTGCCAGGACAGCACAACGGAGGAGCATTAGGCACCCAGCTCCAGCAGGCCCAGCTGTTGCAGCTTGCCCGAGAGTCCTCTTTCCCCCTAACCTCACCCTCATGCTTTCCCTGTCTCCATTCACAAACCGCATGCCCGCGGCTGTGCATGTGAGCACTGCACCAGCCCCAGCAGGCGCAAAGGTAGCAAGCACACTCCTGGGCATGTTCTACGGGCTGGGTAAATGCTATGGGATGCCGCTGCACTGCCCCATCTGCAGGCACTGCTTGCCCTGTCATGCTGGCCCTGTAGCTGCTTGCTGCTTACCCACCTGCAGTTGCCGCTGACATCCTGTATCCGGGCGCGTTTCAAGGACTGGTAGCCGTCCTCAGTGTAGATCTTGGTGTCCTCTGCCAGCAGACGCGCCAGGGCGTCTGCGCGACCGTTGGCCGCCGCATAGTGCAGGGCTGAGCGCTTGAGGCTGCGATCTGAGATGAAGGGGTCAGCGCCCTGCTCCACCAGGTAATGGGCACAGTAGCCATGTCTGCACAGGAACGAGCTGCGCATCAGTATCACTGCACTGCAGTGTGCTCTGTAGGGCAAGATTTGAGGATCAGCATCAGTGCGCTGCGTTTTGCCCTTCTGGAGGGGCTGAGAATGTGTTTCAATGCATTGCAGTACGGTCCACGGGCGCACTACAGCATACTCCACCGGTGCACCGCAGAATGCCCCACTGGTGCATTGCATTATGCTCCACTGGTGACAGTGGCGATGCACGGCAACAAGAAGAAGGTGTTGGTGTGGTGCAGTGCAGTACTGTGATGTACAGTCTGCCAGGACTGGTGCAGGACGATGCCCCCTGGAGCCAGGGATGAGCTGATCAGTGGTGTGCTGGCAGCCTGCAAGAAGCTTTCACGACTAATCAGATAGCAGCCCAGTTCTGCAGTGCTGACTACTGCTTACAGCAAGCCAGGGACTGGCAGCTCAGTGCTCTGCTGGCAGCCTGCCATCAAGAAGAGCCAACCAGCAAATGGTGCTGATATATGCTTGTGTAGATGGCACACCCTGACACTGCCACAAGGACAACAACGAGCTGAACAGCACATGGTGCCAGTATGTGCCCATGGCCTTGTGTACCGGCATGCTGGCCACCAGGAGCTAACAAGCCTAGAGAATGGGCTCCAAGGAAGCGCTGCTCCCTGGGCCAGGCCTGAAGCACTCCAGGCACAGCAGCTGGCTCAGGCAAAGCGCCAAGATGCTTACCCCTGTTCACATGCCACCATCATGGGCGTGGCACCTGTGACAGCCCTCTGGTTCATCACTTCCTTTACAAAACGCCCCCAGCCAATGACGGCCTTGGGCCCCAGCATGTCATCATCTGTAGGAATCTCCTTTGTGGCAACCTTAAGGGACTCGATGACTGCTTCCAGCACCCTGATGTGGCCGTTGGCTGCACGACAGGCGGAGGGCGGCATTGATGAGGTGCTTGCAGCAGGGATGGCATGCCAGCAGGTCAGTCCTGTTTGTCAAGAGTGGCCTGTGCACCTCTGGGTGTCCTGGCATGTCCGGGGCAGTGACTGGCAGGGCTGCAGCTCACCTGCTGCATGATGTAAGCAGTTCCAGTTGTTCCCAAACCCAGCGTAGGCTGCCAGCTGGGGCTTGACCTCCAGAAACTGCAGAGCAGGGAGACATGGAGCCCCTCAGGAGTGCTGCAGAAATGAGCCTGACTGCAAAGGCTGCCCCCGGCGGCTCATTTGTACGGAGTTGACGTGCAACCCCCAGAACTGGCAGCATTGTTGTCTGGGCTGCATGAATTGCCATTGCTGCCTGCTGCAGCCTGCAGCTCCAGGTTTGCTGTTATTCCAGTGATGACAAGTTGGGCCAACGGAAGTGACGCGAGAATCTGCAGCCCTCATGCAAATGGAGTTTTTGGAGAAGGCGAGCCTTCAGGCTGATGAAATCTCCCCAACCAAAGCTGAGAGGTCAGCAGACCAGTGCACATGTGCATGTGTGCACACCAACAGCCAGTGTCCATCCTCCTCCCACAATGCGGAGCCAGCTGTGATCAGTTGAACCCACATCAAAGCACGTGCACACTGCCCTGCATGTGACCTGCAGCATCCGCCCACCAGGTGCACAAGCTGATGGTGCCCCAACCCACTTACAAACTTAGCAATGCACGCTGACCAAACTCTGCAAAACAACTACTTGTGTGCTGCACACCTCTCTCACAGTCTCATGCTGGCCACTTGCGGCTGCCTGCAGCAGGGCCTTGCCGCTGCTGCTGCCTAGACAACTTGCGACCTGTCCCATCAGGCACCTCTGCAGCCCAAGGCTAACCGACCTGTACTGCTTGACACAGCAGGCTGGTGCTGAGATCGTGAATTTTGCGAGAAGTTATGTCCAGAGTTCAGCCGTTAGTCACCTTTGGCGTCAACCTGTTTGTGACGTTCATTCCTGCAGATTCCAGCGCAGAAAATAGCCGCGTGTTGTGCATGAGTCAGCCATAAAAAGCTTGTACTCACAACCTGAAGCAAGCATGGCTCAAGTTCAAGACCACATTGCAAAGTCTTCAGAGGTCGAGGCGCAGGTTGGCCACCTTTGCAGGCTTGCAATTTACGGCCTGGAGTGTCAGGGTGTGGGCAGCTTGAGCCTTCAGGCTGCACAGTGTACGCACAGAGCATCTGATCAAAGCCAGCATCAGGCACAGTGGCCCCATGCTTTTGGGCATGAGTGCAGCAGACTGAACAGGGGATGCGACGCTGCCAGCGCAAGCATAAGGCGCAGTGATGAATGCAATCTCATGGTTTCAGTCAGGGCCCTGCACAGGCACAGCCACCTGACATCATCAGCAGTCACAGAGGCGCCACACAAGTGAATATGCAATGCTGTGGCTGGCATATGCAGAGGTGCTGCACCAGGCGGCGCAGACATGGTACAACGACTGCATGCAGGCGCCTGCACACGGCAGACGCAGAGGGCTACTGACCCCACCCACTGGCCCAGTGTTGGCACTCACATGCAGAGGGCTGCACAGGGCACGCACTGACCTTTCGAGCGGTGCCATCAGCTGCATTCTGGTGTGTTGCATTCAGGGTGGCTGCCGTCACTCTCCTGCCGGGATTGCAAGCACAATGAAAATGCTCATCAGGTGTGAGCTTGACTGACTCGCAGAGCTGCTGCCAACTTCTGCTGCCTTCTGAACTCTGCAATGTCTTTGCAGCAGCATTACTGACCTGGGAGGGACCTGAGGTGCTGTGTAGGGCATACAAGCCTTGTTGCCAGTGCCAGGGCCCTGGAGTCCACAGTCAGACAGGGAACTTCAGGTAACAAGTGCACAATGTAATTAACGTGCAGGCCCTGTGTCAGGCAGGTCACAGCGTTTGTGACTCCCCAAGTGTACACTGCATCCATGCCCAGGCTGTCAGACATGCAGGCAGCTTCAAAGACCACCACTTAGCAGTCCCATGCTGGGTGCTTGACTGATACGTAACATGTCATACATCAGGTCGTATGACAGGACTAGGTTTTTAAGCTGTAGACCTGAAGCTGATGTTGAGGCTGGGCTGCATGCTTTGCCTGCAGGTATGCTGGTGAGGTCACAGCAGCACTTGGATGCCATAACCTCAGCTGCGCACATGCTGCAGACACAACTGTCAGCAGCCCTTTCCCTGTCCCACAGGTCTGCCTGAACAAGGTCACTGCCCACTGCCACTTGTTTGTCCTCCAGCACCACATGGCATCGCTCAAGCTGTGTCGTGCTTGAGATGTATGCTGAGAGTGCAGGTGTTGTGCAGCATCTCGGAGGGGACAACTTCTTGTGGCATGGGCTGCGCTGCTGCATCCACACATTTACATGCAACAAAGGCGCCAGCTTTTCATCACCAGGCTATATTCAGATGCAGCAGATGCATGTGAGCGCTCCCCTTGCTGTGTTCATCAACAACGGTGAAGTTCATGGCCGGAATGGGAAAGCAATTCAGTGTCAGCAAAGATATTCAGTGTACATCTATGTGGGAAGCAGGGAGGGCAGCAAGCATCGCGCAGATGTCATTGTGAAGATCAGTCAACTCTTCAGCGAGCTGTTCAGTAAGGTACAGAAAAGAGTACCACCTCAGCTGCAGCAAGTGATGGCTTTGTTCAGCTGGCAGACATGCAGGATGAGAGGGAGATTGACACCAGCAGCACTCACCATGGACACATGGCCCTCTGCTGTGTCTGCAAAGAGGCGCAGCTCGCCAGAGTCCACGCGCGGCAACTTCACACTGACCTGCAACAGCATGGCCACTCAGCCCCCTGTAGGACCCTCAGCTCAGGAAATTGGTAACAGTATGTCTCGCACCTGTGGGCCATCAGATGGCTCAGGCTGCCGTGCGGGGTCGACAGCGGGCAGCTCAACTGAAGACGCCTGCAGCCAGTGCTTTCAGCCAGTGGCTTTGCGGCTGGGAAAATCCTGCAGGGTGATTATGCAATGCACCTAGCACAGTGGTCGGCACAGCACAGTGGTTTCGCCGTGCATGTGACAGACAGCTCATGTTGGCAGCTGCCAGCCTGTACAGATTTCTTGATGACTGCTCCCACTGCTGGAACCCCCTGTGGGCCAGCCAAACAGGTCTGCTGATGCACCCAGCAGGAGTCGACTGATGCTGAGTGCTGGGCGGGTGTGGGGACAACCAAAATGAAACCACAGCCTGGTGCTGGAGCACAGCCGAAGCCCACCTGATGCTGAGTGCTGGTTCCCTGAGGAGGCAGCTCCTGCTTCCGCCCACCCACGGCCAGCTCCATGTCCCCTGCCAGCCCCTCGGGCTGCAGCAGCTGCACCACCAGGCTGGGCTGCTTGCTCAGTGGGTCGGTCGTGCCCTGCACGCTGATCTGCAGCCCCGCAGGCAGGTTCTGCAGCGCCAGGGAGGGGCTGCTGCGGGAGAGCTGCTGCTTCAGTTGCAGCACCTGCGCGTCCTCTGTAGGGCAAGGCAAATGTTTCTAACAGCACTTGCTTTTTCCTGAATCCACTATATGATGCTTTGGCATAGGGCAGACCAGAAGAACATTCAGAACAACGTCCTGTAGGGCTGGCAGCCTAAAGCACAGCAGGTTGTGGGTGTGCCTGCCCAGTGCACCTCAAAGCTGGGCTCAGCTACATGTACTGCAGCAGCACCATGCAGGCCTGCTGCCCAGGTGCCCAGTTGAGCAATGCGAGCCCACCTGCTGCCTGGCCAGCTGCTCCCTCCTGCTCTAGATTTCCCTCAAGGTCATGGCCGCCGCTGCCTTCGGGAGCAGCGCTGGGCCTTGCCGACTGCTCTGAGACTGTCTGCATCCGCTTTGGGGGTCTGCCAGCCCCTGGCCTCGAGCCACGAGCCTTGGCTGGGGTATGGCCGCCCGTAGGGTCACCCTGCTTGCTTTGAGCCAGGGGGAATGTCAGGGATGCCACTCGCTTCATGGCCTGCTTGCCATGTGACCCTGCAGCATGATCAGAGCCTCAAGTTCACAGGCTGGCAGAGGTGTCAGGTTGCACCAAATCACTGTCGGGTCGCACCAACTTACCGCAAACAGTGAATGGCATGGGGCTCTGTTCGGCAGGCATGACAGGGAGTGCTGCTGTGTCAGACTGCACACAGTCTGAGCGCTGGACGCAGCTACTGTGCCACCAGTGACGCAGCCACTGAACCACCATGCATGCAGGGAGATGGGCTGTCATGGACCAGCTCAAGGGGCGTTGCCCATACTTCATTGAGGCAAAGCCGGCCAAGCACAGCACTGCTGGGCAGGTGTGATCTCAGAGGGACAGCCAGGGGATGAAGGTGCCCACCCTCACACCGGCACACAACTGCCGGCCTCACAACTGCTGGCACACAACTGCCCGAGGACGTGACTGCTGCCCACAACCTTCTGGCCTGGCTGCACCATCGCACCTAGCGCCACGCAGACAGTGCAGCACCCAAGGTGTTCGCATTGTTGACCTCGCCTCACCTATAGGCGACAGGCACTCACGGCAGCAATGCATGACTGCATCTCTCAGGTCACTCCCACATCTTCCTGCTAGACCGCTGTCCAGAAGTCGCCTTTGCACCCCCCAGGGGCGTGACCCAGCAGCCTCTGCTGAAAAGGCTCACCTTTGGGAGCCACTGGCACCGGCTGAAGCACGACGTCCCCGTCCTGCACCAGGTAGTCCAGCGAAAACACCTTCTCAAACTGCACTCTGGGGCGGTGCAGCTCCCTGCTGCCCTCCAATGCAGCAGCAGCTGCCTGTTCCAGCCTGGCTCGCGCGGGGCGAGGCTGCTGGACAACCTCCAGGGCAGCAGCGGCCTTGCCCCATGCTCTGCTGCCTGGGCCTGCAGGCATCAGAATGAGCAGGCCCTGAGCAAGAGCCCAAGGGACATTGTGGCATTGAGAGGCAAAGAATGATTCGTGGCATTTGCAGTACTTGGCTGTGCTGACCTCTTAGTTGCTGCCTTTTGGGTTCAAAGCGCCCTGCTCGTGGCTACAGCTGTGGGCATAACCGGCACTCAGCTGACCTGTCTGCATTAACTTTCATTCCATCAGCTCACCTTCACCAGATGATCCCCTCCCTGCATCTGCGCCTTGCTCCTGTGGGCTGCCACAGCCGTCGTCTTGACCATCCTGGGGCCCAGCTGCCTGCGCAAAGGGGCTGGCCTGGGGTGCATGGTGCTGGGACCATGTGTGCCGCCGATGGGGGCGGCGGCTGCTGCGTTGCCTGCGCAGGTGGCGATACACCCTGCGGCGCTGGTAATCTGAAATCCTGCAGCAGGCCACAGATGTTGCAGCCTTTGGCAGCAGTGGCACCTGCCTTGCCTTTGGCAGCAGTGGCACCTGCCTTGCTGCGTGTGGAGGTGCACTCTGCGAGGCCGGTAGCATGAGATCCTGCATCAGGCCACAATTGCTGCAGCTTCCAGCAGCAGGGGCGGCTGCTGCTGCGCTGCTTATGAAGATCATGGTGCACTCTGCTTCGTGGCATGACTCTCAGTGCCGGCTCACCTGGTCAGCGCTTCAACATACTGGCAAAACAACTGTAGGTGGCTGCTGCCAATGCTACGCCGGTTTGGGAAGTCTGCCAGCAGCTCCTGCAGCGACTTGGCTGCTGCCTGGGCCAGGTCTGGTACCAGCCTGGCGGGGTACTGCTGCTGCAACATCTCCACCGTCTCTGTGTCAAACCCCTGCGACGGGCAGGCTGCTGAGTGTCAAAATGCAATGCCCAGGAACAGTAAGCCACTGCATCACATTGCAAAGCTAGCATGTGCAGCGGGTAGGGCGCCACTCCTGCAGTCGTAATCACCATGCACCTGCCTCTAGCCCAGTAGATATGCTTGTAAGGGCTGTGCAGAAACCCCCGCAAAGTTTACACATGGGCTGACGCCAGGGCAAGGTGGCGGCGGAGGGCAAATCTTACAAAGGCTGCAGACAAAGCTGCACTGGGAATGCGTCACCTATGAAGCGCCCACCTCTGCAAAGGTCTCGTACAGACTGCGCAGCAGGCGTGCCACCTCACGCACCCCCTGCGCAACTGCATCCAGCTCCCGACTGGGCAGCTCCCATGCCCTGCTGCAGCGCCAGGAAGCAATGCCCGGCAGGAAGAACCAGCGCCCACCTGCAGCAGGTCTCAGCTGGTCACCCCTAGCAGTGAGAAGGATGAGCTGGCCGGGCTTCCACCTGATGCTGCAGCCCAGGATGCCGCGCCTGGCAGGGCAAGCCACCGCCTGAGGGCAGCAGGGCACGACTGCTTCAGGCATGCAAGAAGTTTGGCCCGCGGCAGGTCCCAGATAGTCACCAATAGCAGCAAGAAGGATGAGTCGGCCGAGCGTGCACCTGCTGCATGGCATGACAGCTTCATGCAAGAAGCTGCATACAGCATGCCACAAGCCTTAGCGCAGAGAAGGGCCTTAGGGCAGAGAAGGGCGGGTGTACCTCAACGACATGGCAGACGCTGCAGGACATCCGCTGGTGCTACAGGCAAGCCCTCTTCCAATAGCCCCTCTAGCTGGCATGCCGCAAGATGCAGTCAGACCCCCCAAGCCAGCCATTCATCCGCTCTGCGGCAGCAGGGTGCCATGAGGCAGACCTCCAGAAGGCGGGGTACTTCAATTATTTATGACGACCACTGCCCAGAATGCTCCGGCTGCCTGACAGAAAAAGCAAGCGGGTCCCAAAGCGAGGGCTCACCAACGGTTCCCACATACACCTCTGCCCGGGAGTCCTGCATCAGCTCTGTCATCTTGTACAGCCCCGTATACACCTCCAGCACAGCTGCCTCACACTGCAGCTCCTTCAGCTGGTGGGCCTTGGCATCCTGCAGAGACAGGGCACACACATGTGGCAGGCCACAGTCTGCACCTCCAGCACAACTGCTTCACGCTGCAGCTCCTTGATCAGGCATGCCTCAGCATGTGCAGAAGCAGGGGAGCAAGGCTGGGGTGGCACTTCATGGCCTGCACCTCTTTGTGCAGCTGCCCCACACTGCAGCTTTGAGCTGGTGTGCCTTGAATGTCTGCACAGCACAGCAGACATGCCATTGCTTTGCAGCAGGCAGCTGTCCATGGATGGTGTACACACTTCCCAGCATCTTGCTGCAGGTCCATCAGGTGGCAGGCCCAGAATGTCCTGCAGCAGATCCTAGACCCCTGCATGACAGGGCAAGTCACCGGCCCACAGGTGACCCAGTGCGCAAACTGGCACTGCAGCTCCCCCAGCTTGGCAGCTGCACAGCCCTGGCGCACTGCGGCATACTGTGGAAAAGAGCATTGTCTGGGTACATGAAATGCATCTCCAGCCTGGCTGCCTCACCCTGCAGCTGCCTGCTAAGGGTAGGATGCAGACTTTGGTTTGATGGCCTGACACCAACCAGCCAACAGAACAGGTGAAACTATGGAGATGAGGTGTTGACACAAGTCCTGCAGCACGAGACTTCCAAGGCGCAGCATGCTGACCTCACCGCCTTGGTCCTCGCTGCAGTCGTGGGGCGCCAGCAGTGCATCCCTGAGCCCCTGCTCCTCATCTCTTTCTTCCTTCCTGCCCCTCCGGCCAAACATGGCTGCCACTGCCGCCCTGAGGCTGCTCAGGAACCCCAGGCGTTGCATGGGCATGAGCGTGCTCGGGCCTGGGGGGGCATGAGGGTCCACAGGGAATGCTTCTCCCCCTATGCCTGCCGCCAGGCCTGTGACGCTGCCCTGCCAGGCCAGAGCATTTAGGCGCTGAAGGGATTGAAGGCTGTGCAACAAGTGCCTGCAGACGGGATTTGACATGCCTTGTGTTGCCGCCAGGTCGCAGCACTCTCCTGCTAGGCCAGGACACCAGGCGCTGGTGGACTTAGACTGTGCAGCAAGTGCCGATGAATGGGCACAAGCTGATGGTGTGCAGGCTGCGAGTGGCTGCATTCATGCAGGGTTTGGACACTGTGCAGCAGGCTTTTGCAGGCAGACAGGCGCCGGGGGCACGCAGGTTGGCAGGCTTTGAAGCAACAATAGCTGCAACAGTGAGCCCAGACAGCTTGATTGTCTGGCTGCAGCAGGCAGCCGAGACGCCCACCTCAGTGCTTCCTGGCTGGCGCTCTTGGGCCACAGCAGCACCGACAGGGCCAGCGACAGCAGCACCCCCACCAGGATGCCTCCAACCCTCGTGGCAGTCGGGAAGATCAGCTCTGCAAGCACAGGGGTCTGCTGCTTACTGCTGCTGGCTGCAGAGGGGGCAGGCAGCTAGCACTCAGGCGGGCGCTGGATGTGGCTCTTTGCTTGGCTGGTGTGGCTATTTGTGCTTTCTGCCGCTCAGCGAGGGCACAGCGGGGGCCACCTGCACAGTGCTGCCCAGCACACATGCAGGGCGGTCCATGGAGCGTGCACACAAGCACAGCTGCAGCCCTTGAGTGGGTTTTACCTTACAGCTCTTCTCACCTGCCACACGCCTCATGGCCCAAGGCAATGCTGGAGGCCTGCTCACCCATAAGCTGACAGACTATGCAGGAGGCAGGGGGCGCACACCTGAGGGGCTCTCACTGGCCGCAAAAACCACAGAGAGGTAGGTGAGGGCAGTCATGTTGGCGTCGCTGAGGAAGCTCTCGACCACGACATTACCGAAGCCCACAATAGCAGTGGCTGTCGACAGGAACACTGAGAGCAGCAGACCCTTCTGCTGGTGCAGACCCATCACTGAGATGAGCTCCCAGGTGGCCAGCCCTAGTGCACCTGCAGATTGGCACAGAGGGACCTCGATGGGGTGAGGGGCAGGAACAGGCTACCCGTGGTGACTGAGGGTGTGCAGGTCTGATACGTCTCAGGGCGCCTACAGGCTTGCAGAGTATGCTGAGAGGGTTTGGATGCAGAGATCGTCCTTCCCTGGATGCCTGCGAGTTTGCAAAGCCGATCGGTGAGAGGGGACAGGATGCAGAGGCTGGTGAAGGCACGCTGGGCACAATCTGCAAGGTGTCAAGGTCAGCAGCAGGCTGCTCAGGGCGCCGACGCTGACAAAAGGAGAGGCAGCATCAGTGAGCAGCTGGCCTGCAAAACCCTCACCTCCCACCAAAGTGCCAACAATCTGCTCAAGGGATTGCTGGCTCAGCTTGCCAACAACAGGCGCAGTAATGACCCTGCAGTGGCAGGAGACCGTTCAGAGGCAGGGCTGCCATGCAAAGCTCACACCTTCTTGCTGCATTGTTAGTGATGTTTGCTGGGCCAGCTTACATGCTGGTGAAGGCTGCCCACATTGAGGCTTCTCGAAACTTGTCCGCAGCAAAGCTGGCTGGCCCTCCTGCAGCACAGAGCAGAGAGCATGGGGCATGCATGAACAAGTCATTGAATGAACAGTAGCCTGTTCTGGACCTACCCAAGGGAGCCACCAGCACGTACCCAATAAAGAGCTCTATCCCCACGGCAATCCCCAGCCTGATGCCCCGCCGGACATGCAGTGGCCTAGCCATCAGGTGCAGACGCAGGCTAGGCCTGATGCTCTTCAGGGCACATTGACAACCTCAGGCAGGCTGAGATCCTGATCCCCCGCCACTGCAAAGAAGGAGAGTCCAAATCGTTGCAAATCGTTTCCCTCAACACACTGAAGGCTTGTCAGCATGCCGTGCTCTCTGCCAGCAACCAGCCTGTCAGCCCTGAGCCGGTCAAATGGCTCCAGAGCACGCGCCTGTCGGATCTGCAGATGCTCAACAGGTGCGAGCCTCATCTTATTCTTGCTGAAGATGCAAGGGCAGCACTGAACAACTTGCAGCAACATTTTGAAGCTTCTGTGGCTGTCACTGATGCGATCACATGGTGAGCTGCTGTTCTTCAAATGCAGACAACGGCCAGCAGCAGTCAGCAGATGCACCACCAGCATTGGTTAGGCGTCTGCTGGCCACAGCAGTGGCAGCTGCAGTCAGCTGCCATTCAGTGCCCGCCCTGGCAGTTGGCAATGCAAGGCTGCCCCCTATCGACTCAGGTGAGATGGTTCTCACTGCCACATTGACTGGGCTTCTCCTCCAGACTGCTCAGTGTGCTGCCCCTGCCCGCCTGTCCACCTGTGCTGGCTTCCCTGCAGATCCAGCACGCTGTGAAAGGGCCTATGTGGGCAACACACTTGGCATGGTAAGCCTGTGAGGAGTTGCCATTGGAGATGCTGGCTAGCCCTGGACATCAGTGTCTTTGGAATTCGCCTTTGCTGCTGGGATCATTTCTTGCTCGACTGCCCATTGAATGTTGCCTGCAGGCCAATGCAGTGTCAGACAAGCTGCTGGACCTGCGCAAGTGTGTTTTTGCTGGTGAGGCCCCCTAGTGATATGGTTCTGTCAATCAAGAGCGCTTACCAATCTGGCATCGTCATCGCCGTGTCAAGGCTGGTACCAGTGTTGACATGTGCGCAAAAGAAGCCTTCTCTCACATGGAGTGTGCAGGAATCATGGCAGCTGCCAGTCCTGAATAGATCAAGCTCTGCTGCCTTGTGCGGGCAACTCCCAAGGAGAGAGCCCCACTGAGCTGTGCAGGCTGGGCACTCCCCGACAGTGGTACCTTAGTGCGCTGCAGGCAAAAATCTGTCTGACAAGGTCCTCTCAGGCGCACTGGTGTCTGACGCTGACTTCAGCAACGCCACCATGAACAATGTGGGTGCAGCCGGCGTGACTGCCTGGGAGCACAGCATTGCTGCCATTCGAAGTCCTGGCAGATTGGTGTGCCGCCTGCTTTCACAGCGGCTGACCACAGCTGCTGGCGTGCGTGCAGGTCACTCTCACTAAGGCATATGCTGTGAACGCAAACTTCTCAGGTGAGACCCAGCTCGCGAGCCATGTGGCTCCTGAGACACTTGTAGTGGCGCCTGGCGCCAAATCAGTCTCTTGGAGGACAACTGCAGATAACAGCCAGCATGGATGAGCAAGGCGCACAAGCTCTCACAGGCTGCCACTGCTCGCAGCGATGCTGCTCGCCTAGTCAATGCGTCCCCCACCCCAGCTGTGCAGCGCGAGTGAGGCTGTGTGGCCTGCAGGTGCTGACATGACAAATGGAGTTCTGGACCGTGTCGACTTCACCAGAGCCAACCTGTCAGGAGCCAAGTTTGTGAATGCAGTGGTGAGCTGCCCCTGCTGTCCAAGAGATGGCCCGCAGCGCTCTGAAGGTGCCGACTCCTTCCAATCATGCTGCAGGTGACTGGCGCAAACTTCAAGGATGCCGTGCTCGATGGAGCCATCTTTGAGGATGCCCTGATTGGCTCTGAGGACTACAAGCAGCTGTGCCTCAATCCGACAGTCAATGGCCAGACAAGGGAGGACATTGGCTGCAGAACAAGAAAGTGACCCACTCCCACTGTCTGCCCCCCTCGCCCCAGCCTCTTGTGATTCTGTTCTGTGTCTCTGCTCCCAGCACAAATTTTCCTCACAAAGCTGCTCCATGGAACTCTGAACCCAAGGCCAGCTCACCATTCACAATCATCCAAAGAATCAGCCGTTGCAAACTCCTCGCGACCCAGACTTCGCCAGGCACAGCCCCAGCAAGCACTAGTTCTCCTCTCCACACCTCCTCCGACAGCTCTAGCCTCCGGTCGAACAATGGCGCGGTCATCAGTCCACCAAAGCCACTTCGGTGCCGGCGCTGGCCTTCTGGTGAGCAGAGCAGCATTGGCTGCGTTGCCCTGTGAGGAGCGCTTGTTGGCATGTTGACTTCTCGGCAGGCAGGAATCCGGCGCCCTCTGCCAAGGCGAGCAGCTCATAGGGCCTGTCTGCATCTCCTTGACCGGCTGCCCGGCAGCTGCACGGCATAGGGACCTCTGAGCCCGGGCCAGCAGCTTTGACTGTGTTGTTGAGGCCCAGCTACATGCCCCCAGGCCTGCAGCCCACCGGTTGACCTGCTTGCTAGGCTGCCAACTGCTCTCTGGCTGCTGCTCTGCAGGTGTTGACATTCCTGGGTTGGATTGTGGCCCTGGCTGGTGAGTCACCATTGCACAACAGCAAGCAGGCTTGCAGCCTCCCCTTGCACCCTAGCTCAGGCCTCCAGTCTGCTGGGTTCACCCATACTGACACTCCTGTTGTATTGTCTGCAGGTGTCTCTGCCCTCAGGAAGCAGAGTGAGCTCTGCCCCCCCCCACCTGACCACAGCATTGCCCAGATAGTGCCTCTGTTCCCGCAGTCTGTCAGAGTGGCGCTGTTCTGACCCCTGCTGATTGCCTGTGCAGCAACCGGCACCCCTGATGGCCAGGTAGCCTATGGCTCTCTGGACTGGTGGGTCATCTGGCTGGAGTTCTTTGTCCTCCTCATCGCCGCCGGCCTCCACTTCATGAGTGAGTTCTGCAAAGCCTGACGGACTAGCCTGCAGTGGCCTGCTTTGTTGCTCACCTGAAGACCTGTTGCTGGGTCAATCCTAAGGCATACAAGCTTGCCACCTGCAATGCCTCCTTCTGCTACCCTTGGCATGTAGGGTTGGCAGGCACACTGAAGCTCCTGGCTCTGCCTCACCCTGGGCAGGCAGGGGTCACAGGCGCACTGAGGCTTCTGGTTGTGCCTCACTCTTGGCAGGCAGGGTTGGCAGGCGCACTGAAGCTTCTGGTTGTGCCTGCGTGCAGGCTTTCGTGCCAGCAGCGTTGGTGTCGTTGGCCTGCTGGCTGTTGTCACCACCTTCACCATGTACATGACCAACGGTGAGTTCTGAAGCCGGCCTGTCAGGAATTGCTCACCAGGGTTGAAGTCACCTCAGTTGGCAATCACTCACGAGGCTGTGGCATTCAGACACGCTCACCCCCTGCCATGCCCTGGTCCCCCTGCGCCTCCTGTGAGCTGCAGGCGGAAGCACAAGGGTCCTGGGGCCTGCATTTGCCCGCATCTGCTGCTTGTACAGATTGCTGCTTTATCAAAGTGTGCATCTGCTTGCACGCTGACCATACCCTGTCCTCTTGCAGAGTACTACTTCCGCTATGGCGCAGTCTCCAACAACAAGCGCCTGAACACAGCCTTTGCTGGGTTCATCATCCTGTCCATCTGCAACTCCCTGCTGATTCTGGTCATTGGCACCCACCCTGAGCAGATTGAGGTAAGCTGGCATTGCAGTGCTGCATTAACTGCAAGCTGGCGTCTGTCAGCTTCAGATCCTGCTTGACATGCCTTTCAGACTCTCACCCAGCTGCAACCTCACGTGATTAACTCCACTTGCAGAACACAACCTACACACACAAGGCCCCCGCTGGCGCTGCCACAACTGCTCCTGCCACTACAGCCCCAGGCAACACAGGGGCAGCCCGCACTATTCTGTGAACGTGACTTACTACAACTCATTCAACCCCAGCAAAGCTGACAGACACTTGTTGATCGTGCCTCACAGAGTCTGCCTGGTAGAAATAGTGCCTGGTGACCTTTGCTGTTGAGGCACTCAGTGTTTGCATTCTTGAAGTGCTGAACGTCACAGCACATCTTGCTCTACATGGTAACATGAGGCGCCACACATACCCAGACCAGGTGGAGAAATCTTGATGGAGATTGGCTGTCAATTGTTGTTTGCCAAGCCTGGGAGCTAAGCACAATGAATTGTTGACAGATGTTTACTTGAGGAGGCTGTGACAACTACTTTCCAGAAGGCACTTCTGTTTGCTCAAAACGAGACGCCTGAACTTGGGAAACCATGGGCACCCTGCTGCGAAAACACCTGATAGGTCGCCACCACTTAGCCTGATGCTGATGGCGTGGCAACAGACTCCTCGCCGCCAACCTGCAATCAAAGAACTGACATCAAAGCTGGTGGTGTGGCTGGTGGGGTCTGCCAGCAGCCACCATGTCAAAGGCCAGGCTAAAAGCATGCCAGTCAACAGAAGAAGGCTGGAAGTGTGCCAAACAAGGCAAGGCGATGGCTGCTGCTGGCCATCCTGCAACGCTGACCTGCAGCTGGTTCTGCCAGTGCCAAAGGCCGTGTCCGTCTCCCACTCTACGCAGCTGCAGGCAAATGATGAGAAGTCGTCACGATCCATCATTTTGCATAGACCATGCAAGGGGCAGCAGGCTGGCACAGGACACATATGCGCAGAGTGCTGACATAGGGGCGACTGAGGTCCCTGGCAGCTGTCAGGCAACCCCCGGACAATGCAAACCCTGCACAATGGGGTTCAGGTGCCCAGTGCTTCAGCCCTGCAGTTGTAGGCTGCTGAGGGCAGAGATGTGGCAACTGCTTTGCTGGCACCCTTGCTGCAGCAATCTACAGCCACACAACCCAGCAGAGAACACAGGCTCACCTGGGCCACATAGTCAGCAGTCTTCTTCACATCTCCTACCTGCAAGAACAGCACACATTCTCAGACAGACGACTCTGTGCGCGGAGGGGCGGGGGCGGGGGGGGGGGGCAAGAAAGGTTGAGAGCATGGAGCACAGCTACGCCCGAGCTAGCAGGCCCCTTCACACATTCAGCTCTGCCGAAGCATGGCCCACGTGGCACAACTGCCTTGCTGCAGCACAGTCTGCGGCACTCCTGGCTTCCCCGACCGACTTGCTCAAGCTGGGTCCACCTGCTCCATAAGCCTGGCCCCCCTCACCAGCTGCTGTCTGCAATCTCAGTGCCCTGACACCAAGCAACAAGAGCACATCTTGGCATCTTGGGGGAGCAATGCACCACTGGAGACACTCGACCTGCTGCAGGGGCATGTCTAAGACAAGCTCGGTCACCTGTGCTGCCCCAGGTCCAGATGCAGGGATGTTTTGCGGGGCCCATCTGCCCAGGACCCACCTGCTCGGTGAGCATGTCCTCCACAAAGTCTGCCATCTGGGCATCCCCATGCTTCTCAGCAACGTCGTGCAGCTCGCGCAGCTTCTGGAAGTTGAGCTTCTCAAAGGACAGCGCAAGCTCCATGGCATGCAACACGTCAGAGCGCTTTGGGTCGCCGAACTCAGACTGAGGGGCAGTGATGTGGGCCAGCTTGACGCGGCCGCCGCGACGGTTCTGCAGGACAAGCCAGGCACCAGGTGAAGGGCCTTGCTGCAGAAACAAAGAGAGCATGCGGCTGTGTGCAGCTTGGCTTGGCCCAGCTTGGACATGCTGCTGGGCAGAAGGATGTGCTGGCAGAAGGATGTGCTGTGGCATGGGGTTTCATGAAAGGGGTGTTGAAAAGTCGGTATGGCGGTGCTCAACCTTGGGAGGAGGGCGGTCTTGATGCAGCCAAGCTGACAGCTCTGCAAGCGCACGAGATATTGGGTGCACATCAGAGAGAGAACCAGGCCCTCTGTGTGTGTGCACACAATGATTTGGGACAGCTTGCCGCAGACACCCATGGCTGTTCTGCGGGAACAAAAGCGGGAAGGAATGGATGGGGGTGGCAGCCTGTCAACACCCTCAAGTGGGTTGCGGGCCGATGTGATGTGCCCCGCAACAGTATGGCGGAATCGGCAGAGGGGTTTTGAGTGCATGCTGGGACAGAGCAAAAGGGCAGCCCGGGGTGTCTGTCTGGCTGCCTGGCTCTCAGGCAGCACGTACAGGTTGCTGCCCAGGTAAGTGGAGACATATCTGCACTGGAGGCTGCTACAGTGCCAGCCAGGCTGAGCCAGCCTCAGTAGACAGAGATGTGCCCGAGCACAATGCAAGTGCCGGGTCCAGACAGCAGCAGCTGCCAGCTCTGCAAGTTGCAGCCCCAGGCAGCCGACCTGAAAGTCCATCAGCATCTCTGCGTGGTCCCTCTCTTCCAAGCTGGCAGCCCTGAAGTAGTTGACCAGCCCAGGCAGCGCGATGTTCTGCAGACCAGCAGCCAGTCAGGGACGCACCACAATTTCAGCTGCTCTGAGAGGGCATTGTGTAGGAAGCGTGCACAGGAGCTGGCCCCCACCAAGACAGTGCACTCTCCAGACACCGTCTGAGGCATCTGGGCCATGAGCCCCGCAGTTTGCGCACACACAGCCGCAAAACATTCGGTCTGACACAAGGGACTCACATCTCTGTTGAAGAAGCTGGACACCTGCTGGTAGGCATAGGACATGTTGAGCTCGATGCTGCAGCACACATGAGTGCTTGGGGTGACACAGGGTTTCTGTGAAGCATGCATGGCCAAGCTGCACCCGAGCTTGTGCAGAATCAAGGTCTGACCAAACTTTGGCAGCACCCAGGGCCAGTAAGGGGAGCCATGAGCCAGCAAGGCTGAGGGATTGTAGTATGATCCTTGGGCAGGCCGCCCTGGCGGCGCAGCCGTGACGCAATGCACTCAAACCAACTGACTGAGGGTACTCTGTGCTGTGTGTGCAGACAATGGGGTTGGAACGACAGGGCCAGCACAAACAGGGCACCTGTGGTGGAGCGTGCCACTTAATCTGCTGAGTGATTTATGCACAGGGCACAGGCAAGTGGCACAGAGGTCGCGTGGCAGGACAAGCCATATGGCCATTGCTCGAGCCATCACAGAGCATGAGAAGAAGGTTCCATTGTAAGCTGCAGCTGGGACACCCTTCGAGTCACGTGCTCTGAGCAGAGCCTCACTGTGCAGCAACCCAAGCAGTCGTCTTGTTGGGGACGGGCAGAAAGGTGCAACAGATACGGGGACAAGGAGGATGCAGCGCAGCCAGCACCCACTTGATCTGCTGGTTGACGGCCAGCTCGCTTTCCCTGTGGTAGCCCACGCGGGAGAAAGAGTCTTCAGGGCCTTGCTTGGCTGCGCTGGAGTCCTCCACATGAGTCAGCTCAGTGGTAACCTGCACAGCAATGTGGGGACTCAGGGAGTGGTGGCTGGTGCCAAACACCCCAGGCCTTGGGATTACAGGGCTTGTGCTGTCTGTGTGCATCAGAGTGGGGCACAACGTAATTCATGCGGCCATTTTCGGAGCACAGCTGTCGTTACAGCTCTGGCAGTGCTCCGAACACGCGCCTATCTGCATCAGGAGAGCTGCCTGGTTCAGTGCTGCTGCTAGAGTCTCGCCTGCGCAGGCAAGCAATGCGTCCAGATGCGCTGCAACATTACAACTGATCTCATCAGAGCGACATATGCTTCAGTACCCAGCAACAGCAGGGCTGACCCATGCTCCTGCCAGTCAGAGCACCCACCTCCTTGAAAGGCTGGAACTGGACAATATCCTGGTTGTCTTTCTTGGAGACAACCTTGCCGCCAGCAGCTGCCACGACTTGCAGTCCCCGCCTATGAACCGCCACGGGACACCTGCGCACAGGCAGATTACTGCCTTGATGTCGCTTAAGTGAGTTGAAGCTTTGCGAGTCACTGTGGCAAACTGATCAGAGAATGAGTGCAGAAATGCCATATGCACAGCCATTGCATGCCAGGCACACGCCAGGCCCAGTGTCAGCAAAGGCTCAAAGAGAGTGTCACAAAGGTACCATGACCAAGTGTGGTCTGCAAAGCATGTCCACATTTCCTGTGACAGCCTCGTGACGGCTTGCAAGAGCGTGTGTGAATCACTCGACACGGCCTCACCTGACGGTCTGGCCGCCACCGAGTCGGGAAAATCTACTCAGCATGGTGGATTTGAACATTTGCTGCATGTCGGCAGTGCCAGGACTGTCACAGTTGACGTGATGGATCTGAGGTGTTTTAATTATAAGGGAAATAAGCCTTCCTTGTCACCAGTCGCCCCAGTTGACCCCCTTACTGAATGCAATTTGCTCTGCGATCAGCCTCACACCTAGCCTGCAGGATGAACCTCTCAGCCAGCAGAGTCGGCCAGCTTCCAGTTAACAGGCAAGCCACCTCTGTCGTGGCTTTCATCACTGCCCCTCTGAATCTGCTGTGGTTGTCCGGGAATGCCGCCACATCACAGATCTGGCAGAGTGTTGTGGCTGGATGTTGTACACATGCATGAGCTCTGGACAGCCATTGTCCAGCATCACCAAACAGGTTCAAGCCAATGCAACTTACAAAACTTATCAGTGCAGGCTGCTAGCCAAGCCCGCATGCAGGCCAGGGCAGGCTGCTTACCGCACCAATGTGGTGGTGGCTGCTGGCAAGTCTATCGCTCAGAAGGAGAAGAGTCTGCAGACGGACATCCTATTCAAGCCTTTCGAGGAGGTGCGCCGCTGTGCACTCCTTTGGAAGCACGCTGCTGAGCTGCAACACGAGGCTGATCTCGAGACAGTTGCTGCGAGTGGCCGCCCACCCTGCCAGGCCCTGATGGAGGCCCTGGGGGAGCATGTAGCATCTGCTCCCTGCAGCCAGGAGGCGCTGCCTGCACTCTGAGGGGCATGTGAGGGTGGCTGGCCTAGCTGGAGGAGTCGACTCCTGGCACTGGCCGTCTGCGCAGGGCTGGTAATTTTGCTGCCAGTGCAGGCCAGGGCAGAGAGGCACTCAGTGTCACGTTGCTGCTTCCAGGCAGAAGCAATCCGCGTGGAGACGACAGAGTGATTGCCCATTATGGCCCATGGCTGCAGCTACATGGCATGGCATGGCATGGCATGCCAGCACCCTGCACCTCAGGAGGTGCCAACTGCCCATCATCGGGATGGTGCTGCTCAAGCAACCCTTGTGCACCCACCTAATGCCCTCCAGAAAGTTCAGGCCCTGAGCTGGTGCAGTGAGAGTAAATGGCAAGATGGCTGCTCCCTGGCGAAAGCAGGAGTGCGGTCCATACCCCCAGAGCCAACCTTGTCAACTCCAAGGCATCAGGCCTGAGCTGAATTGTCTGCCTGTGCGCACAGGTGGAACACGAGCTGGTGCCATGGTGGTGTAAAGCACAGGAGTGGCACCCCCTAGGGGCCCAAGGCAGGAAGTGTCCACTCACAGCGTCACCTGGCCTCCAGAAGCTTTGCTGTCTGCCTGTGCGCAGGTGAAGGATGAGCTGGCGCAGGTGGAGGACACAAATCTGGGCGATGGTGGCAACAGCGACAGCTTTGCCCGCGTGTTCTACTCGCGGGAGGCAGAGTACGCCGTCAATGAGCAGATCAAGTAAGCTGCCCAGCCCAGTGCTGGGCATGGCAGGGGCTATGGCACCATGGGCCTGCAGCAGCAGACCTGCTGGAGCTGGGCTGCAAGAAGTGGCATAAAAGCAATGCAGAGGGCCCCAGTGTGGGTGCTCAGCAGCAGCTCTGTGCTCGATGTACAGCTTTCAAGTGTGTTTGTTGTGATTTTACCACACGAGTCGCATTTGTTTGCACACCAGAGTCCCTGCACAAGACCCTGTGTGGCACTCCCACGCAGCTCACTCCATGCCTTCGCCTGCTGGCACATCTCACCCTCCCCCCACCCCCTCCCATGCAGCATTGAGATGAACATGTCCTACATCTACCACGCCATCTACAACTACTTCAGCCGCGACAATGTGGCCCTGCCAGGTCTGGCCAAGTACTTCTTGGACGAGTCTCATGCCGAGAGGGAGCACGCCCAGATGCTCATGGACTTCCAGGTGAAGTTGATTCCAAACAAACCTGCAAAGTTGAGATCCGTGCTGAGGTACATTTCAAAACCATGTGCTCCTGGAGCTTGCGGTGCTGCAATTTTGCTGGTTATTGCAAGGAGCAATATGCTGGCTGGATACAAGGACTCATATGCAATACCTGTGCGGAGGAGGGCACTGCACAGGTCTTTGCAGACTGCTGGTGGAGCATGATTGCACCCAGTTGTGAGCTGTACAGCACTCTCTCTCAGAGGCAGGGAGCCTGCCCAGAGTCAGGTCAGCTGCGGTGTGTTTTCGTTTTCTCCAGAGAGTACAGCACTCTCAGCCAGATGGCCGCCAGACATGTCTGTGGAGTGACAAGGGCTGCATAGTTGCAGCTCTTGCTCAAGTGATGGCTCATCTGCTAGAGCAGCTGGACACCGGCCTGAACATGCGCTTGAGCTGCGCAGTGTTGCGGCATGAGCCGCTGGTTTTGTGCTGATCCTGCTCCTCATGGTCCAGGCGCGGAGAGGTGGCCGAACAAAGCTGGCGCATCTCACAGCACCTGAGTCAGAGTATGGCCACCCGGTGAGCGAGGCGGTGTCTGTCACGTGCCATAGGGTCTTGGTTGGCGTGCTGCAATGTGAGCATATGCAGCCGCCCTGCTGCAGCTAGCAGTCCCCGCTGAAAGGTGCATCATTGTGGGCAGCACTCCCTAAATTCATGCGCAGAGTGTTCTGGCCCGCTTTGTCCTGAGCAGCATGTCTGGCACTGCGCTCATGCTGAGCTGCACGGCTTCAAACATGGTTGACAGCAGTATCCCCTGCACAACAAACTGTCTAGTCTGGATTGGGCCTCAGCTCTAATGTGCCTGCTGCTCTGCAGGAGAAAGGAGATGCTCTGCACGCAATGGAGATTGGGCTGTCCCTGGAGAAACTCAACTTCCAGAAGCTGCGGGACTTGCATGAGGTGGCCGACAAGTCCAATGATGCCCAGATGGCTGACTTCGTGGAGGACATGCTGGCAGAGCAGGTGTTCTCAGCAGTCAAATGCATCGGTGCACAGGGATGCACGTTTGGCAGAGTCAAGGGTGGACATGCTGGCAGAGCACTGGCTGTTGCCAGGCACCTTGCGCGCCATCTAGAAGTCCATTGTCAAATGTTATGGAGGACATGCTGGCAGAGCTGGGCTTGTGCATGCCAAAGCCTTGCTAAGGAGCTTGCTTGTGGCCAAGCCATGCTGTGGGGTTGCCTGCACACTGCTTCACTGTATGTGCACCAGGCCATGCTCTAGCTCTGCGTGTCATGAAAAGGCTGATGTTGCTGAGGGCCATGCTTGCTGCTGCTGCTCTTGAATGCTCTGAATACACCTCAATCATGCTGCTTGCAGGCTTCTGATGTCAAGGAGGCGGCAGACTATGTGGCACAGGTAACCTGCATGCGGACCTGATGATGCAGCGGGCCCCTGCCCAGATGCATCAGTGTCTAGTAGCATATTTCACATGTGGGATACACGAGGCGCTGCATCCAAACATCTTGTGTCTGCCTGCAGCTGCGCCGTGTCGGCCCAGGCCATGGTGTGTGGCACTTTGACCAGGTGGGCATGAAAGCTCACCTTGAGCTGCTTGTGCAATGCCACATCTTGCCTGATGTACAGTACACAAAAAAGCAAATTTACCTGTTGGACAAACTGATGTGCTTGCTGTGGCTTGCAGGCCTTGCAGGCAAATCAGGCCTCAGTTGTCACACCCTCAGCCTAGGAACCTACCACACAAGCTGTACCATATTGGTCACTGCTTGTGCCTTCATGAATTGTACTGGATTGTGCAGCAAAGTGTAAAATGCTTCACAGTGACGTGAAACTCAGATTGTCAAATTGTGGCTGCAACTGCGAAAAAGCCCCTCAACAGGCCATACAGCAAGCGGGCACAGTCAGACGAACGGCTGTCAACGTATGATACTTCAAGGCACTGCAGCACCCTCAGGGATTGCTGGCAAGCCCATTGGGACAGGGAGCTGCCCCACCCGGTCATATTTGTGCGCCAGCTTGGGCGGCGGCCTGGCAGCGCGTGGCATCAGCCGGCCCTTCTTGGCAAACCAGTCGGGTTTAAGGAGGGCACGCAGGCCCAGGGGGTTGTAGTATACTGTTGTTACGCTGCCACCAGCTGCCTCAATGGCCTCCTTCGCCTTTTGGGAGGCTTGGCTGACCTGGATGTGCACTGGCTGCTTAAGCGCCTTGGCACCCTGCACGGGGGGGCAGGGCCATGTCAGCAGAGCCTGCTGTAGGGAGCTAGACATCTGGTCATGACCGCCGGCATGCTGTCTGCTTGAGGTGCACTGGGCAGCAAGGTCTCCAGACGGTGACGTCATGCAGGCGTGCGCTACTGCAGACAGCGCCTGCATGGTGAAAGCTTTGATCACGTGTTGGTGACCCTTCGCACGGTCACGGTCACCGTCTTTCAGGGCCCAAGCTGCATGCAGATGTGCCTGAGGGTCACATCCTGCATGACTGCAAGGTCGCGGTGTCAGGAGCGAAGGTGTGAGGCATGATTGCACGTCAGGGAGGTTGTGCTCACCCTGCCCAGCAGTTTCACTCCCCTGTCTGCCTTTGTGTCTATGAGACCAGCCGCCTGCAGGCTTCTCATGGTGATGAGGGAGCTGGTGTCCAGGCGGCTCTGCATGATGCGCTCAGCCAGCGCGTCCAGGTTGACAACCCTCAGGTCCTGCTGGAATCTGCAGCAGGAGGCAATGGCAGTCAGACAATGGCAGTGCTTAAGGTGTCGATGTTGCTCATGCAGCAGTGCAAGTCTGTGACTGGGGCACCTGCCAAGCTGAGCAGCCTGGCCACACGAGTGCAGCACGTCCTGTGCAGCGCACTTGCAAGCCTCTGTAGCAGATGCCGGCTGCACCGAAAGCCGAAGCCAGCTGCCAGCACAGCCAGACACCACAGACACAGCGTGCCTCACTAGGTGACCTGTTTACATACTCACGGGTTGGTGAAGCCTCGCTTGCCCACTCGTATCCTGAGGGGCGTCTGCCCGCCCTCAAAGCCCTCCTTGGGACTCCGGCCTGCAGGAGAGTGCTACTTTCCAGGCTGTTGCTCGTCAGGTGGTCAGCATGGACTGATGAACAGACAGGCTCTGGGACCCTGAGGCCTGCCAACAGGTTGGTGACCCTGTTCTCTGGCTGGCAGCCCTGAGCCATTGCATGGGGTTGAGCAGACCCGCCTGCTCATTCAGGTTTGCTTGAATGAGGATGGCCTGCGACAGTGCCAGCTCAGTGCAGCAATTTCAAAAAGGGACGTGCAATGTGGCCTGCCATTGCACCACCTCTGTACTGCAGTTGCACGGCAAGAGGCCACATGCGTGAGCAACATGTGACGCAAAGGGTCCTCATAGGTGCAGCCCCAACACGTCACTGTTCAGCGGGGCCGCCGGAAGAGACTCAGGCCCTGTGACTGACCTGTCCGGGCTTTCTGGCCCTTGTGGCCCCGCCCTGCAGTTTTCCCCTTGCTTGAGCCAATGCCCCTGCCCAGCCTCCGGCCCTGCATGAGCACACCATCCTTGTGAGCCTCACCATCCAGTACAGGCATCACGGCTTCCAGCCCCATGTCTCTCAAAAAGGCAGGCAGATCTCCTGCACCTGATGCTTGGCTCCAGGGTTGTCAGATATGTTGTTCAGAGTGATGAAGTCTGCCAGGCTGGGGCCGCTGTGGAAGGAGTGGCGTCCCTGCCATGCGCTGTGCGCCTGCATGTCGCAGGCCACATGCAGCTGTGCCCACTGCTGTAGGGACAGCAGGGCCTGATTGCAGCCAGGCATGCCCTGGGGGTGCAGCATGCCACCGAAGGCCTGGGACAGGTGACTAAGGCTGCTGCGCCTCTGCATGTTCTTCAAACTCTAGATTGGATCTGACAGATGAAAGTAAGCGGCATAGCCTGGGCTCATGCAGATTGCAGAAGTACTTCGCTTTCTAGGCCTACGTAGTAACCGGTCCATTTTGCCGGGGACAGCCTCTCGGCATCGATGGCAGCAGACCTGCAAGACTCCATTGACTGGAGCGGCACTTTCTGCCTCAATGCTCTTCCTGCACATCCCATTTCCAATGCCATCAAGCAGGTGATGCTGAGGTTCTCCAAAGCAAAACAAACATGGTGTGGCAGAGATCAGGAAGGCCAGCATCCATGCAGGGGTACCGCGAGGATGATGGCATGTTTGTGGAGTCCGACACAGATGAACAGCTGCTCATTCAGATAACTTTCAACATGGGTGAGCTGGCCTGCTACATGATGGCTTCAGCTGTGCACCCCATGGGCTGCCGCACTGTGCAAAACAGCGCAACGAGTGGCACCGTCGGCTGCAGCTGTGAAGCTCAACTCCCTAGTGATCAAGGGCACAGACACAGAGGGCAAGGCGCCGCGCAGGGTCAAGCTGTTCATCAACAGGCCCAGCATAGGCTTTTCTGAGGCGGAAAGCGAGCCAGCCGTGCAGGAGTTTGACCTTGAGCAAAAACACCTTGAGGGGGAGCCCGTGCAGTTGAGGTGAGGCAGGGCTGCCCGGGCACGCCGGTGTCACAAGACACGTGCACTACAATGCGGTCATGCCTGACGCACACTGGCTGACGCTGTGCCAACATCTTCTCTGCCTGACCTCGACCAGCCCGGGGTGAGCAGACGCAACACGTGAGCTGCTCCTGCCTGCAGATATGTAAAGTTTCAGGTGCGCCAGGGCTGTGCACCGGCGGCATGCCTGCCTAGCTGCATGTGCTGAGCCTGACCTCCCATTGATGATGCTAGAGCGTCAACTCTCTTAATATCTTTGTGGTGGACAACCAAGGTGACGAGGAGACAACACAGATACAAAAAATCGCACTGTATGGGACTCCCAAGGACACCTTCAATGTGAGTGGTAGTGATGTTGCTGATTGCTCCTTCTGTGTGTATGTATTGCGAGGACACACAGGCTGCTGTGGAGTCACGTCTACGACCAGGGCAATGCCAGGCTTGACATCACAGTTGACAAGTGTGCTTGTGCTGGAGGCTAAGGCCAAGCCAGGCAAGGCACAGGCAAAGTCTCAATCAATGGTTGCCTTGCATGTCCTGATGTTTTGTGTTTACCTGCAGGTGGCTGACATCAAGAAGGTCGGCGATGAGGACGGTCCTGTCCCTAAGCCCATCGCAGGCGTTTGACGAAGCACGATATGCATTCATGCAAGTTCACAGATTTTGTTCAGGATTTAGTTGATGCTGCCACACTGATGATGTGAACAGAAGACTAGACAGAGAGGTAGACAGTGTTGAGAGTGGGGACAAGGGAGGTTGGCAGCCACCTCTGCACCTGCACTATACGTGCTTGCTGTCAGGCTTTGCCTGTGTTCTGCGGCGCTTGATGCCCAGTTTCTCATGGTCCTCAGTCACCACATTGGCACGCCCTGTGAGCTGCGGGGGGAGCAGCTGTGTTGCACCGCCTGTGCTCTTCCTCACGGCCTTCCCACTGGGCCCTGCATTTGGGCCTGCCTTTGCAGCCTTGACAGGCTGGGGTGCAGGAGCAGATGCCCTGCGCTTCCCTGGCCCTGCCCTGCAATTGCTGTGCATGCTTGCCCAGGGTGACTCACAAGTCACAGCATCACCATGCCAGCATGCTCACTTCTGAGGGCCCGAGTGAGCCTCTGTAAACAGATCACTGGCACTTGGCAGAGCTGCTGCAGGGTTTTGAACTGCAGGTCGAACGTCAGCATCCGATCCAGAATCGGTGCCATAGCCTCCCAGGGCCTCCATGGGTCAGCTCTTTAAGATGGCATGCCGCGTCGCTGGCAATTGTCAGCAAAAAAATCTATAATGAAACCTGATACTCTAGCCAAGGCTGGCTGCAGCTGCCCCTTGATTGGCTCTCAGCCAGGCCGCGTTGCTCTGCCGGAGACGGTGCGGGTGAAAGGGTGAGGCTGTGCTGCCACCCAGCAAGCCTCGCACCGTGGGGCCCCAAGTCACAGCCGAGCTCCCCACCAAGATCAAGGAAGCCGACAACGCGCCCCGAACGCACAGGAGACAGTTCTCCACCCGAGGGATGCTGCAATTCGGGCACACTGCTCCGGGTTCCGCCAGCGCCCAGCCAGCATCTCTGGGACCCTGCTTCGGCAACATCCTCAAGGGCAAGCGGCTGAGGAGACATGGTGGCTCTCACAAGTGGAGCACGGCCGCACACCACCTCTTCGGCCATGAGAAGGAGGTGAGAGATGCCTGCGCTGACAGCAACTGCTCGGACTGCTCATCAGTCGGGTAGTAGCTTTGGTGCTGCTCCCAAGTCCCGTTCTGCACGAGTCACTCGAGAGTGGGGGACAGCACCTGCAGCGGAACAATCTGAGCGTGCCTGCTCGAAGCAGCACCACTCGATACACACAACATTTTGGCCACTCAGCGTGCTGAGCTGATCTGTACCCCAGCTGGCTCAACTTGCATCCGTCTGCTGCTGCAGAGCCCTGACATCGAGGCAGATGAGCTTGAGGCCGCTGGGGCCTTGTTCTCGTTGGCTGCAATGGCAGCAGAGATGGAGCCTGCGCAGCCAGAGGACAGCGGGGGCTATGTGCCACCCGCAAGGCGCAAGGGCGGCAGAGGTGACCTCCTGAAGCAACCTCAAGGGCCAGTTTGACCCCTTGGATGGCTCATGTGAAGTATCTGATTCATAGCGGCATGGAGCCGCCCCAAGTCCAGCTGTCCTGGAAGCTGCCTTGACAATGCCTCTTGCTTGAGCGCAGCCGTATGGCGACATCAGAATTCAGACTTAGTAAGGCATGCTCACCAGTTCACTCTGCCCCGCAGGTGCTCAGCAGCAGCGCAAACGCAAGCGGGAACCTGAGAGTCAGAGGCAGCAGGTGGTCTGGAAGGCTGAGCAGTCTGCAGGTCATGCTCCGCCTGCTGGTGTACGCGCACCCCTGCAAGATGCCGATAGCCAGCACGCAGCGGCTCATGGGTACAGCATGCACCACCACAGCGCGGCGGCTGCAGCTGCCGGGAGGAGGGAGCACGCTGCAGGTGGGTTGCTGCTCTGCTCCTTGTGCTGCATCAATGCCCATACCAGCAGTCAATGTGCAACAGGCCTGCGTGCACCTGCACATCTCAACACTGTGCCAGAGCAGCAGCCGGGACTACGGACACAGCAGCGCAGCTGCTCAAGCCGTGACCAGTGGTCTCTGTTAGGCCTCTGACACACTCTCCTTTCTGTGCTCTGCTACAGGCGCCCTGCAGGCTCCCAATGGCCTGGGGTCCTGGCCGGCACCCAGCAGCTGGCAGGCAGCCCAGCAGCAGCAGCAGGAGCCAGCGCAGTGGCGCCCAGGGCAGGACCTGCCTGCACGCTCTGATGCTCAGGGGCTGCCCCGGGGGGTGCGCCTGCCCTGGCGGCGAGGCCCCAACCACGTGTACATCGCCTGCATGATTGAGCAGCTGCAGGTACTTGACAGCGGCAGTTGGCAGAGGCTGCATCGATGAGTGGTTGCTTGCACGACCCTGCAGGTGCTTGTTACTTGTCGTGCAGCATGGGAGGTAGCTGTTGGTGCAGACCCCCTGCAGATGGCAGTGCATGATGTGTTGCCTGCCCATGCTGCATGCACAACTGTTGTGCACCTGCAAATCGATTTTCGCACACCACCACATCACAGAAGGGTTACCAGCCTTGGTAGAGGGAACAATGCTCTGTGAAGGTCGCCAGCTGCATCCACAACAGACTACATGCTTGCCGGCTGCAGGAGGAGGAGCGTCGGCAGACGCGCAGGCACCAGCTCTCACTGCAGCAGCAGCCCAAGACGGCGCCGCAGCCCCCGCGGCAGCAGCAGGGATTCACCTCCTTCCAGAGCCAGGGCGGGGCTGCTGGGGGCTTTGGCAAGCCGCCCGCCCGCAACCACATCCACTCAACTCACAGCGCTGCTGCTGCTGCTGAGGGCTTTGAGGTGCTTCCTGATGCCAGCCAGCAGCATCACGGCCACCAGCAGACGCAGCAGCAGCAGCACCCCCACAGGGTGGGCTCTGCCGCAGCAGCTGCTGCCCACCACCAGAGGCAGGGTTCGACCGGTCATGAGGCAGGCGCTGATGCACCACCAGAGCCCCATGCGCACAAGCACAACCACCACCAGCAGCAGCTGCCAGGCAACCTGCTGGCAGGGCTCAAGTGGGAGCAGCATGGGCAGGCTGCCCAGCAGGCCACCAGCTTCCCCAAGCAGCCTCCTCCACGGGAGCAGCAGGCGCCGCAGCAGAGCCAGGGATACGGTTCACAGCCTGGGGTGAGCTTCTCCCAGCAGCAGCAGCAGCAGCCGCCAGCACTCTCTGGCACTCAGCCCTTCCCCATGCTGCCAGCCAGCCTAGGGGTGGGGCAGCTGCGGGCGGCAGCGGGGCAGGCAGGTTTCCAGCTGCCCGACATGTTGCAGGGTGAGCTTTGGGGGGGTGCTTAAGGGGGGGCTGCTTGACCTGCCCCTGAGCCTCCTGCACGATGTCATGAGATGTGCCAGCACTGTCCTGCTGCAGCATCTTGAGCGCTCCAGGAACAGGCCGACGATCTGACCCGTTCCTGGTGGTGTCATCTACACCGAGCGCAGCCATGCCCCATCACTCAGCAACTTGACAGGGCCTCAGTGGCAGATCTGCTCACCGAAATGTGCGGCAAGTGGCTTTCTCACCACTCCCCAGCTCTCTGTGCAGGCGCTGATCCCAAGACCATGGCGGCCCGCATGCTCCTGCAGGGGTTGAACAGCAGCTGGAACCGGGACGTCCCTTTCTCCGGTGCTGGAGGTGGGCACAACCAGAACCTTTGTCATGTGGCATTGACTGGGCTCGCTCAGCATTTGTTGCCCTGTGCGAAGCGCCATCTTGCACCAAGTAGTCAGGTGCTTGTTGCCTCAAGCAAAGCGCCTTCCGTTGTTGGCATGTTCTCTTTGCAACACGGCTTTCATCTCAGAAGTGTGCCTGCTGCTGCACGTGCAGGATTGAGCGCGCAGCAGGCAGCAGCTTTGGGCATGGGTGTCCTGAACCAGCCCCCCTTCAGCCTGGGCTCCCTGGCTCCCGGGCTGCAGGCGCAGCTGGCGGCCACTCAAGCGCAGATGGCAGCCAGTCAGGCCATGGCACAGGCGCACGTGCAGCAGCAGCAGGGCGGACCCACTTTCCAGCGGGACAGCGGGCAGTCTCAGGGCGTCAAGGTGCGCACAGTAGCCTCTGTGTGGAGCTTGTCAATCTGGGCAGTGCGTATGCCTCTTCATGCTACATTTGGGAGCCCAGACTCTGCACAAGGACAACAGTCTAGCATGGGAGGCGGTTCCATCTGCCTTTTCACTTTGCTTGCAGGCCTTAATGTGTGCGGTCCTCTGGGTGCTGCTGCATGGCACTCGTGCCGGTCATGGACGCTGTGGCATCCGCTGCATTCTGCTGCACACCCATCTGTTTGAAATTTGACATGTACTCCGCAGCACATCCATCTGGTTGTTGCCACCATGTCATGTACTCCGCTGCACACCCTCTCAATTGTAGCCATGACATCATAGCTCATCCAGGACAGAGTGCCCCCCTCTGCAGGCTGAGCCTGTGCCCTCTGAGGAGAGCAACAAGGACGAGCTGAGCAGCGCCATTCTGCAGCAGCACCAGCATCAGCAGCGCGAACCCCCCCACCAGCCGCAGGGTTTGCTGGGTGGAGACCTGCCGCAGCAGCCAGGCCACCCTCACGTCGACCTGCTGGCGAGGCTGAAGGCGCTATCAAACTCAGCAGGTGCGCAAAGGCACTCAAGGTGCAGTGACGGGGCTAGGCCCGTAGGCGCACTCTGTAAATGCATGTGCATTCAAACACCAGCCCAGGAGTGAGGGTGTGCATCCTCTGCTTGGCGCCCTGCTCATGCACTTCCACTTTCTACCTCCACCAGCTTTGCAGAGTTTGATAGTATCCCAGTGGATGTGTCCACCACAGTGACATCAGAGGCTGACCTGCTCCCCACACACCTGCAGCTGCTCTCAATGGGCAAAACAATTTCCCACACCTCAATGGGTTGAATGGACTGCCCACAGACCTGCTTGCGGCCATGCGTCAGACGGAGCAGCAGCAGCAGCCCAAGAACGGGCAGAGGCCCCCCTCTCAAGCAGCAGTCCCCGCGATGCAATGATGTCCAGCCAAACTTGAACAGTCCAGATGCAATCGCAACACTCTCAGACAGCAAGCTTCCAAGCGCGCTATGTTCACAGCTTGTCTGTAAAGCATGTCCTTGCCCTCCTCCAACACTCCTTTGCCACCTTTTGTACATCCTTGAACACGTGTATGCATAGCCCTTCATTTTGCGCTGACTTTGCTTGAATGATGCACGTTGCAGCTGAAATGGCGGCGGCAGTGATGTCGACTCCATGTAGACTTGGGAAGATCACCCGTCTGCACTGCATTATCCATCTGCATGTGCCCATAAACACAGCAATTCAATGGCAGTTTCAGGGGCCATGTCAAGAGTTGAGAGGACCCATCAGCTAAAAGCTTCACTTCTGCTGTGTCAAGGCCTGCTCCACAAAGTGCTTCAGGGCTGCCTCATTGTTCACGTCAAGGTCATGCAGTGCATCAACCAGGCTAGCCACTCTGAAGTCCCGCTCTGCCTGCTCCTTGCTGTTCACCCGGCAGACAGCCTCGCCACCATTCTGCATGTCAATCACCTGCATGTGCAAGGACTGCTCTTGGGGTGGGGATCAGCTGCAGCTAGGAACCAGCCAAAGGCAGGACCAGCTGATGGGAGAGGCTGCAGCTGCACATCTAGTTTGTGCTGAGGCTGAGGCTGAGGCTGCTCTCAGTTGCAGCAGAGGCTAAGCACGTCACAGATGTCCACAGATGCTGAGCAAATTCATTGTGCACCCTGGATCTAGCTTGCAGCTCACCTGCTGCAGCATGTGTGCTGTTTTATGGAATCTGCATGGACGCAGCGCAGGAGGCCGTGTGTGCAGAGTTCAGACAGAAGTGTGAACACCAGGTGCGCTGTTGATGCTTTCACACGAGCAGCCCCCCTGCAGGTTCCTCTTCTCACCACTGACCAGTCGGGCGGTATAGGAACCCAGCGTTCCTGAGGTCTCCGTGCTAGAAGGCCTCTGAAGCGTATGCAGCCAGTGAATTGCCCAACACTGCACTGGGCGCTGCGCACCATCTCATCTCTGCAGCACACCCACCTGCATGCCATCCGCGTAGGCGCAGTGAGGGAGCCCACCGTCCCTGACGCTTGAGTCCACAGGCACATTCTAGCACGCCTCTTCACGGCACGTGCCCAGCACTGCTCTGGTCCCTGCGCACCTGAGCAGCCCTCTGCAGCACACTCTCCTCCACGCCAGCCATGCTGGCGCAGTGCAGGCCAAAGCTGGGGGCAGCATAGCCGTTCACCAGCTTGTGCAGGAAGACGAGGCCCTGGCCACTGGCAGGATCGTTGCTGTGGCTGGTCAGGACGCTCATTGTGTGGAAGGCTATCTGGGGCGACCTGCGCACAGCAAGACACCGAGGTCATCTCCTTTGGTGCTGCTGTACAAAACTTAGCCTGCCATGAGGGCACTGGCTGTTTTGGCTGTACGTGGCTGGCAGTTGCGAGCACATGCAGCCTTTGCAAGCAGCTGCAGCGACGAATGCCTGCCACACGCAGTGAGCAGGCAGAAGCCATGGGGAAGCATACGCACAATCCACACTTGAGGGAGACAGGCCTTGAAAACAATCGGCGCAAACCCAGCCTGCTAGCAGATAGATGCATTTGCTGACGCTTGATGGCAGCCAGTACTGCCAGAGAACACCAGCTTGAGCTGCCAGTCAAGTCCTCTCCTGCCTTTGCCTGGGCAGGCAGTGCTGCCATGCAGCAGGTAGCACATGCTTTCAGGCTGTTCATCAGGTAGTGCTGCCATGCCAGCAGATGAGCAGGCAGCACTCACAGTGGCACACATGTCAAGCACCTGCAGGCTCTCCATCAGGCCAGCGCTGCCATGCAGCAAACCAACGCAGGCGGCAAAAATAGCAGCACACACTATCACGCAACTGCATGCTCTTGGCTCAGGCAGTGCCAAGATAGACCCCATCAGCGCAGACAGCCCATACACAGCATGCACACTGCATTCAACTGTAGGCTCTTCAGGAGGCGGCCATTCAGCGCAGGAATGCAGCAACATACTGCAGCAACCATTTAAGCTTCTCCATTGCCTGTCCCAGCAGCAACACAGACTGCAGCAATCATCAAATCTCCCCCTTGTCTGAACAGGCTCTGGCATGCAGCAAAGGTGTGTGAAACTTCCTTGCCTGGGCAGGTACTGATGCTTGAGCACTTCGCTGAAGTGGGTGCAGGCCACGACCCTGGGAGGGTCAGGGCGCTCAGCAAAGGCGGTCAGGGTGGCACACAGCAGCCCCACGCCATCTGCCGTCAGCGTGCCCTTGCCAAATTCATCGATGATGCAGAGGGACCTGCAGCATTGAGGGGACAGCCTGACAAGCTTGTGAAGCAGGGGGAGTGTGGTACTCACTCCTTTGGAAGGCAGTGTGCCATGGCAGCTGCGCAATACATCACTATTGCAGACTACCTTGGGCAACATGGTTGCTGTCACAGCGTCAGTGTGCCCAGCAAAAGCTCTCAGAGTGGGGCCCCAAGCAGCTGTGCTGTGATCCCAGATGTGCCAACATGATCACAGGTGGGCAGCGCAGGTCGCCAACGATCCCTTGCACGGCTGCTGCATGCAATGCCTCCTGCAATGCTTGCACCACACTCCCATGCCAAGTCGTGCACACCACTGCGTAGTGGTCACTTCGGAGAGGCAGCCGCTGCATGGCCTTTGGAACGCCCAACACCAGCCCAGGCACCACCTCTACACACCCACCTGCTGGTGGCCAGCCGCTGCATGGCCACCAGCTGGCTGAGGTCGACCATGAAGCTGCTCTGGGGGATGTTGACCGACTCCTGGGCGGCCATGCGGGTGAAGATCCTGTCAGTCAGCCCAACCACCGCCTCTGCTGCTGGGACAAAGGCGCCCACATGGGCCAGAAAGACAATGAGGGCGACCTGCTTGGCATAGCAGCTCTTGCCGCTCCAGTTGGGGCCAGTGACCACCTGCAGGCATGGGCAGGACAGTCTGGGGGGGCCTGGGTGTCATGTTGGGACAGCATGGGCGGGCTGAGTGTCATGTTGCCGTGGCTTCTGCTGATCCAGCTGGGTCTAGGAAATGTCTGCAGGGCACATCTGTGTGGCTGGTCATCTTGTGATCACTGCATGACACATTTATCGAGCCTGCAAACTTTCAGCTGCAGGGAACTGCAGGGCTGTCGCTGGTCTCAGAGCCAGCGTAGGAAAAGGTGGGATCCAGGAGCACACGAACTTTGCTGCCAGGCATTGCTGCGTTTACGATGGCCTTGACGCAGATGTAAACCTCTTCTCCCGCCACAAGTACAGGCTTGATGGGTACGTCATTCCACCTGGAGGGGGACAGCAATCAGGGCATCTTGCTGCGGCTTGTGGCGGCCAGGAAGTGCAAGGCTGTTTGGTCTCGAGCTGTTACGCACTGGGCTCATGCAGGAGGGGCTCACCTGCACCCGGCCGGCTTCGTGGCTCATGTGACTGTCATTGGGGATGAAGGTGTCCACCACCATCTCTGCCAGCAGGTGGCGGCCTGCAAAGCCATAGAGCACGGTTGCCCGCAACTGTAAGGTGGGCCCGCTACCTTCAACCACATTACTATGCATGTAGCAAGCCCTTTGTGCACAGTGCAGACGCCTTGGTGCGCAACATTCTGGAGTGCCTACTACTAGACGCCTCTGCTTCTGACAACAGCCATGACTTGGCATGATGCCAACACAACTGTATATATGCACATGACTGGGGGTGTCCATGGCTTTCTGTGTTGCTGCTGTGAAGAAAGATGGCACATCGCCTGCGGAAAGGTCAGTCAGCAAGGGGCGCGCTGCATGTGCGGTCATGACCCACCTTCTCTTATGTGCAGCACATTCTCCTGGACCAGGTGCGGCCTGACGTGATTGCACTCCCGGGCGGTGACTGCCAGCGCCACCAGGCAGTCCACCTCTGCCGCCACTGCCACGGCACGGTGCAGGTTCGGGCGCAGCTGCATCAGACGCCGCACCAGCTCTGTGCAGATGCTGCTCTGCAGGGGCCCGTCAGCAGGTCAGGCTTGATGCAGGCACAGGCCCTGAGGGATACTGCAGGGGCACAGCTTCACTGGCTGCTCTTCAGTGCCAAGCAGAGCTGTGGGACCAGCTGCAGGTGGAGCTGACCCAAGCACTGCAGTTTCCCTGTGCAGAGGCTACTCTGCAACGGGCAGGTCCCTGCCCCAGACCAGCTGCTGTGGACCAGCTCTGCATGGATGCTGCTGAAGCCACCCCATTGAAATGCTGCTCTGTACAGGGACGACACGCTGTCACAGAACAGCTGCAAGCTGCTGCTGCTGCTGCTGAAACCCCCAACACCAACAGGTGTTTACCTTTGCGCCCTGCACCGGCAACAGGTCATGCAGGCAGCATGGCCATTATGTGCTTTCACTCTGCCCTGCTATGCCTAGGCACAATGCAGGGCACAAGGCTCAAGCCACAATCGTCAAGGTCCTGGTTCTTGGTGAGCATGACGCCAAAATGCGGGCCATCCATGTACAGAGCAGATCGTGCCAGCCACAAAGCTCTGCGTCCTGACTCTTGTTGGGCACAGCCCCAACTGTGGCCCCTGCATGTGCGCACAAGAGAGCACAAGAGAGCACAAGGCACAGCCCAGAAGCAATGACCTCCAAGTCCTGAATTCTGTTGAGCATGTCCCCAAAGTGGGCGTCCAGCTGCTGGGTCCTGCTCGTGCGGTAGTAGGTGCCCTCAATTTCTGGCCCGCAGCTCTCAAAGGCTTGCTCGAAGTCAGGCAGGCAGTCCTCCAGGGCGGCAGTCAGGCACTGCCCCTCAATGCGCAGCAGAAAGCCCACCTGCAGCACATGAGACAGGGTGCAGAACAGGACAGCAGGAGGATTATTGCATGATGCACTGCCCAGACCAGTGCAGTGCTTAGGACCTTCCTCTCCATGCATACCCAGACGCCAGCTTTATTATACCTTGGGTCCACCGCAGGCTGAAACAAGGACTGGACAAGGTATGCACCGCTGTTAAGGGGCTTTGGTGGCATCAGAGAGCCACCACAGGTGGTGTTGGTTGCTGCATTGACGGACAGCAGGCTTCAGAGATGGACAAATCCAACATGCTTTGTGGCAGCCTTGATTGGCAGACCAGGCAGCCAAGACAGCAGGCTCTGCTTGCTTAGCTGGGGCAGGAGAGTTGAGCTCAACCCACAAGGGAAGACGTACTGTCTGCTGCACACACTCTAGTTGCTGACCTGGGGCATGTACATGACAGACCAGAACTGCCCCTTGAGGAAGCCCTCCAGAGCGGGAGGCACGCGCTTCAGCTCTGCCTCACATACCTGAAGCCAGCCACGCTCGCTATGAGAGTCAGTAGCTGCACTGTGTCATACCAGGCAGGACTTGCGTACCACACCAGCACAGGTTTGCAACTGCCGTGCACTTCTTGGGAAGCAACTTAATATTACTGATGATTGATGTTGGAAAGTGTTTGAGCACCACCTGATGCCTGCACACCTTACTCGCTTACACAGGCTGAATGGAACAGGCCTTGGGCCGTCGGAAGTGTGCAGGCACCAGCAGCATTTGAGTGCACAGTTGGCCTATGCTTTGGTCACAGAGGTCAAGCATGCAGCATCGGCCCTGGCCTTGCTATCTACACTGCAACCTCAGGAAGGTGCTGGCACAGAGGCCCTTGACCTCTGTGAGACACCTGTGCAGGTGGCTGCTGACAGAGCAGCAGCACTGACCTGTGCGAGGTGGTCCAGCAGGCTGCTTCCAGCCTGGAAATTTCTGTCCATGGCGTTGAGCAAGCCTGACCTTTGTGAGGTAGTCTGGCAGGCTGTTGTATGTGTTCTTCAGGTCATCAAGTTCCCTGCAGACGCCATAGGCCACCACCATGCCCTCGTCTGACTGCCCCATGTCCAGCACGTCAGCCACCATGGTGTGGCCTGCAGCCAGGGTCGCAGGGTTGTAAGATTGGCAGACTGTCAGAAGCAGGCGCAGGTGCTGCTTGGGGCAAAAGCACTCCTCTGAAGCCCCTGAAGCGCGGCTGCTTGCAGCCCATAGCAAACTTCAAGGTGTCACACAGTCACGCTGCAGGGGGACCGCAGCCTCCATCTGCCATGTTCTGCATGCATGAGCTGCGAGAGGCAAGTCATAGGGAGGCCCCAGTCTCCCTCTGCCACTGTCAGGCGGAGCGCGGTGCTTGAAGCAGCAGGCAGACATACTGATCGGACCTCCCAGCAATCCTGGCAGCTTCAAGACTGCACCCTATTTGCTGATCACACAGCAGCCAGCTGGTTCGCTGTGGCTTACAGGTCATGACTTCATCGCCAATGCAGCCAAGTAGCTTCAGCACCAGGGTGGGCAGGCCTGCCAGTGCCTCTGCGTCTCCTGCAGGAGCAAACATCCACCCCCTTCTGAACTGCTGTACGACTTGAAGGTGAAGGGCAGCAGAGAACAGGAGAGCAACTGGAACCATTGGTGTCCTGTACAGCTCTGCAAGACATTCAACGAATTGCCAGCCAGACTGCTTGTGGAGGTGGCTGCTGCACATGACAGCTTGCAGCTGAGGGCTGACGCAAAACACGTGTCAAAGCTCAATGCTGTGAGGCTCACCAGTGGTGCTAGTGCTGTTACTGCAGGCCGGCTGAGGCAGTTCCTGCAGGAAGCCCTGGAACAGCTCCCGCAGCAAGAGCAGGTTGCTGCAGCCGTGCTTCAGCACCTGGAAATCTTTGGGGTCCCGCAGGCCCTGCCTCTGTGACAGGTTGCGCAGCACCTGCAGTTGCCGATGGCCACACAAAATGAAAGCGGTCCACATGGTCCATCACGGAATGCAGCAGGACCAGCTCTTGGCAGACATGCCCTGCAGGCACTGTGCATGCCCTTGAGCTCAGCAGCTCTGCTCACAAGGGCTGTGGTCGGAGCACTGCTGAAGTGAGCACAACAGAAGTGAAGAGCAGGCAGAAGCCTGAGGTTGATTAGAGAGAATCAGGATCCACCTCTGTCAGGTCCTTGGTCTTTCTCAGCAGATCCTTGGCTGACTTCATCATGTCTGGGAGCTGCATGAGGCCTTCGATGGCGTCCTGCCGAGCAGTGAGGACCTACAGGCGCAGCGCAGAGAGAGCAACAAGTCACAGCTGCCGTGATGCTGCCACGCTTGCCATCAGCACCAACACCTATGGGATGGTGTGCCAGCACCTTGCGCTGCATGTGCACCGTGACACTCTGTGCGGGCACCAACGCACGGCGTCCACTCTCAACAAACCTGCGAAAGGGGCCAGTAAAAGGTGTGAGGCGTGCAGAGAGGCCTGCTCGTTGCTGTGATCCTAGCAGAGCAAGCTTGCTGTCATGGGGAGGTCAGTACGGCTACAGTCAAAGCGCCGCAGCAGCTCGCCTGCAGGTTGACCACAGGGCGCTGAAACCAGGAGCGCATCAGCTTGCGCCCCATGGGGCTCACGCAGCGGTTGAGCATGCCAAACACGCTGAAGCCCTCCTTGCTGGTTCCGATGCCCATGCCAGAGGGGTGGCGCTCTTCCTGCAAGGTCATGCGAGACATGATCACCGTGGTCGGGGCATCCTTCCCTGTGGGACCCCCCAGTGGTGAGGCCTGCCCCATGCAACGGTGTCTTGCTGGACTGGAGGCAACCCTCAGCTGACTGCTGGACCATGGCAGATGCTATCCTCAGGCTTGCCTGGTGCAGCTAGAAGCACCTTGCAGAGACACAAGCTGCGGGGGTGCCGTAAGAGACAGCAGGGGCTCCCTTTTGACAAGCTGTCATGCAAGGTCTACAGTATGCTTCCAATGTCAGGCTGCTGCAGGTGCAGGGCTGCACAGAAGGTCACCTTAAATATCTGCAGGGCCTGCATCGATGCTGGGTCCACAGTCAGGCACCCGTTCAGAGTCACCTGCTGCAGCTCCTCCACCTCAAAGGAGCCTGCAGCACAGAGAGTCAGGCAGTCAGGCAGCGCCCCTTGTCTGCAGGCAGCAGCCACACCTCCTTGTTGCTCTTCAATCAGCAACTCTGCCAATGGGCTGTGTTGTTCAATTCCAGTTCCTCTCATCAGGCGGCTGCAGCTGAGAAGGGGTGTTTTGACAGTCCCAAGCCATGCCCTGCATTGTATTGCTGCCCTCTGTGGTTTGAACCAGCTCATCTGGCAGGCTAGGAAGCAGCTGCTTCAAGGGTCCCGATGGCCGAGAGCGACGCTGAAGGCGCCTGTCAGGCCCTGGTTCAGATGCATCCTCTTCATCGTCAAGGAAGCCCCATCTAAAGGCGCGACTGCTGCCAAGCAGTCCCGCACCGGAGGTCCACTGTGCACCACAAGAGATGCTGTCCTCGGGTGCCAGCCCCGACCCCGCTGCTGCTGTGCAACCCGCGTGCAGGAGGCTCAAATGCATCTTGGATGGTGCAGTTCCTGGGCGCCATCTCGCTACTCACCACTGCAGCCAAGCATGCTCTGACCTTCATGCGCAGCCCCACTGGTGCCATGCAGTCTGTGCAGGGGTCAATGGCTGGTCCTGACCTTCTGGTGCAGGCCCTTGGGCACTGCTGCTGCCGAGCAGGCCCTCCTTGTGGAGGATGGCCACCAGGGCCCCGGCTGCAGCTACCTGCTGCAGGCCGCTGGTGTCGATGAGGGAGTGCAGGAAGGCTGCGCTGTCCTGGCTGAAACTGTGGGGGGGCAGGCCACGTACAGACAGCCTCTGCAGCGCCCTGAATGCCTGCAAAGCACCAGATGTGATGTTGCAGAGAGCTTCACTGTGAGTTTCAAGGTGTGGCAGCACTGGCACAGGCTCAGGCATGCATCCCTGATGTGTTGACTCTGTGGGCCGGGCAGAACATGGCGTTGAGGGGCTCATGGTCAGAGGAGCATCTCAGCCGTGTCCCATTGGGGCTGGCATGGCATGGCCGGTATGTGTGGGGGACACAAGCACATGCATGCAGGGCAGGGCAAGGGCTTGATGTCTGTGTCCCAGCTGGGATTGACAAGTGTGCCCGAACACATGCTCAGGCATGCAGCGTATTGAGCTTGAAAGCTACGTTCCAGCCAGGTGCAGGAACCAGTGCTCGCCTGCACGGGGCTGAAGAGGCCAGCCTTTTCAATGCGCACGTCAAAGGGCTGCTGGCCTGTCTGGTCGTTCTCCAGGCTCTTGCGCAGGTGCTCCAGGAAGTTGCTGTCGGACCTGCTGCTGGCATAGATGATCTGTGCTGCATGCAGGCACCATGTCAGCTGTCCAATCAATGCAGCAGAGATGGTATGGAGCTGTTCTGACACAGCAGGCACACCTGGGGCCTGGCTTGGACCTTGGCCAGCTGCAGCGTCTGGTAGGCAAACGGTCCAGTGCAGTCTTCTGCAGACTGCAGGACGCTGAGCTGCAGCCAGGAGGTGTCAAGATGGGGCTGACAGCCTGATCAGTGGCGCAGCGACCCAGCAGGGCACCTGTCCTGTCTGGCCTTGAAAGAAGGCGATCCCCAGCTTCCCTCCCCAATATGTGGCAGCCATGTAGCAGTCATCAGGCTGCAATGCTGTGTCCTCTTCATCTGGATCCGCATTGCTGACGGGCCTGCATCGCTTTGGCATGCTGCAGTAGGTTTCGGAATCAATTGTGCCTTTAGGTTAGGATCACGTGACAGAAGGACGTGGCAGCCTCCTCAGCTGCACTGGGGGCCTCTCAATCCAAATCTATCGATAAGGTCGTGAAAATAATTTTTGCGTCGTCAAGAACAAGCTGCCCAAGCCCGGGACCTCCAGCCCTTGTAGGGAGCCAATCAGCATTCGAGATGGTGAGGCCAATTGTGCAGAAGGGCTGAGGGCCCCACCCCATCCTCGTCTGCAGCGTTTGGTGCATTTTGGCAATGCTCCTGGGCCTCTGGCAGTCTGCCTATGCGGCTTCTTGCTGGCGGGCGTGCCCCGGCGCCTGAGTGTTGTGCCCTTCGCCCAAAGTCAGCCTGGCTATCGCCCAATGGTGTCAGGGCTGAGCCCTGGGCCCACCGTAAGCAAGGCCTGAGGGGCATCCGTCACCTGCAGGCCTCCTGGACAGCAGACCAGCAGCTGCCCACAAGCTACAAGTTCGACATGCGCCTCAAGCTGGGAGACCAGACCTGGGGGCGCATGCCCGTGACACTGTCAGCAGACCAGAGCTTGAGACAAGCTCGCGGTGAGTCAGGTCCTAGCTTTACTCATGGCGGACTTGACTGCCTCTGGATGCGTGCGGCAGCCTGAAGTGTTGGCGCACTGGTGGGCTGCGGATTTCGAACACATCTGGCCACTGCTTGCACTGGCATCTTTCCTGTAACAAGCGGGGCATCTTTTGTGTGACGATGAGGGGCTCTTGCGGCACGATCTGATCTGCGTGGCTCCTGGGCTGGGAGGTGTCCCAAAAGGGGCCTGTTCTCAAGTCACTTTGCCCACCTGCACATGCTGTCACCCACTGCCACGTCATCGCGCACGCCTTATCCAGACATCATGTGACCCCTGTCCGATGGTACTTTGCAGGCCAGATTACCGAGCAGGCCAAGGCAGCTCTTGGTCGCGATGTGCAGCTGCACAGGTTCATCATCACTCTCAGGGGCCGGACTGGCTACCTGAGGCCTGAATTGGAGGAGGAGCCAATCAGAGGTGATTAGGGGCATCTACATCGTGTGGGAGGCTTCAGAGGGCAAGGCTGGCGGCATGCCTGGTGCTGCGGGACCACCAGGCCCTGCGCACGCAGCACATCTTCCTGCAATGCTGGGGGTGTGCCTGGCGCGGTGGGAGGAGCAGGTCTCGCAGAGGCGGAATCTCATCAAGCAATGCTGAGGACATGCCTGCCCCCACAGGAGGGACAGGCCCTGTGCAGGCTGCCTGGCTTGCCAGCAGGAGGACAGTGTGTGGGTTCATGCTCACGATTCCCAGCCACCCTTTTGCCGGCTGTCAGCTGTTGCTCTGGCAGAGAATGCTGAGGGAGCCAGTTTGAGGAGTGGGTGCATCTAGCTTCTGAGCTGCCCACTCAGATGGTGAAACGTCAGGAGTCAAAGCAGTCTTCATGTAGCTGGGAGCTTGTGCTCTCTTCCCTGTGGCTTGCTGTGCAGGCATACCTGTGGCAACCCCTGCCGCGATGCAGCAAGGTCCACTCCTGTACCACCAGATGAGTGTGCGCTGAAGTCAGGCCTGCTGCTGCTGCAGTGCTGGCGCCCCTGACTTCCACAAACGCCACTGTGGAGCTGATTGATGCTGAGAAACCTGCATCTCCTCGCCAGCGCATCCAGGTACAGCCCAGTGGTAGAAGCCCAGTGGTAGAGTGTTGTGTTTCAGGCAGTAAAGCGCTCAGCCTGGCTCAGGCTGCTATCCACCCTCCTAATGCAATGTCTGCTGCCTCCTCTGCTGGCTGCTTCACACACTGCCCTGTGCCAAGCTTTGCCTGGGCTCTTGGCTACAAGGTCTGGCCCAGCTCAGGCGCCCGCAAGGCTACCAGCTGGCTGCGTCATAGGCTGCCTGTGCTGAGCCTCACCTGGGCTGCCTGCCTGCAGGTGTGGCCACAGCTGGCAGTCTGCACTGTCTGATGGATAGCTGGGAGCATGAGGGACGAGTAGCTGGCAGCAGGGCCACACACCACCACAAGTTCAAGTTGCAAGCCCCTCCCGCCTTAGGTACTATTGGCCCCTACAACCTTTATTGCATTCTTTGAGATGCCGTACCCCAATGCATGTAGATAGAGAGAGTATGGGGCAGGCTTCAGGCTCCCCACCAAAGTAGAGTCCCCTGCTGGAGGTGGTGAAGTCCCCTGTATGCTGGACTGCCCAATGTCTAGCACATGCACCAAACTCTGGTGACAACCAATTTTGAGCCACTGAGACATGTGCTTCTGCCCTCAGTAGTACCACCAAATTCTTTCAGCCTGCATGGCAACTGTTTGCTGCAGCATTCTTTGGAGGAATTACCTGTAAATATAGTATTTGGCCCCACTGGTGCTCACTGGCTACTGTTCATGGACTGAGCAGAAATGAAGCCGCAGGGGAGAGGCATCATCAGCAAGTGACATGACCACATGTCAGGAAGAAGACCACCAAGCCCTTGGTCAGTCTGGCCTTGAGGACTGCCACACCTGTAATCTGCAATGTCATGCTGCACAGAATGCCAGCTGATAGTCATGTCTGCATGGCGGTGCAGCCCAGCTGAGCACTTACGGATTGACAGCCTCTGTGAGCGCTTTGGTCTGCTAGCATCCCAGAGTGGCAGTCACTTACTGCTGAATTCACAGCGGCTGCCGGCCCATGGGTTGACGTGTTGAACAAGAAGACAAAGTTTGGTGGTGTCGGGAGGCCTTCACCGATCACAGCTGTTGTGTGAGCGGGATCTGGTAGCTGAGTGTCTCAAATGGGTGCCGACAGCAAGGAAGCCCCGAAAACGTCCACCAAGGTCAGGCATCTTGATGCCTCCTCCCGGGGACACCCATATGCTGCCAAGCACGAAGTCAGCGCACCACACTGCCTCCCTCATGTGATGGATTCCCTGCTGCAGGTCACAAGAACTGTGCTGCGTGCCAAGACCATCATTTCAGGCCTCTTCAGCCAGGGCAGTCCAGATACTGCGTTGGTGGCTGCTGTGGGCGATGAGCTGTTTGGTGCGCCCTGCTGTCGCTGACCCACAATTGAGTAATAGATCACTTCGTGCACAGGCCCCAGCACCCCCTGGCCTGGAGCAGTGTCTGGCTGAGGCAAGCCGCGGGGACGTCTGAGTTGTGATGCAGCTGTCCTGACAGCAGGGCTTGCCACAACATAATGTTCGCCTGCAGCGCATGCAGGATGTGCTCTGCAGATGGGCTGCAGTCTTCAGAGGCCCTTGCATGCAGCACCTGACCTGCAGCATGTGCCTGTGTGTGCGCCTAAAATCAGCACCCTGGCGGGGCATGCCATTCTTGGAATCTGCAGGCTCTAGCTGTGGGATTCTGCTTCGTGCAGCGCAGCTGAGTACGTGAGCAGCCTATGGGACAGTGGGTGTGCCCATGACTCTGATTGTCTGTGCTGCCTGCAGCCCAGATCAGAAATCTGGTCGAGAAGGGGGATCGTGATGAGGTCAAGGTCCCCATGCGGGTCCTGAGAGATGAAATCTCGCGAGTTTACTTTAGCTCACCCCAGCACACGCGCCATGCAGATGTTGAAGCACTGTTTCTGGTGAGCCTTGTGGGTCATCTGCGCTGCCTGCGCACATCGTGGGCGTCGCAATCAAGGACCACACAGGTGCATCGAGGACCAGGCCATGCTTGCCGAGGCATGACACACTTACAGCTCTGACTCAACAGACTGCCCTGCTGAGGGGGTTTTGCCGCCGGCATCGACAGTCACAGCAGCTTCTGCTGCTGCGCATCTGCTTCACCATGGAGGCGACTCATCTTGTTTCAATCAACATCTCCTGCCACCTGGCCACACCATGTTGTGGTGTGAGTGGGTGCAGACTCCCCCAGTTGCTCATTGCAGCAGCTGGAATGCGTCGTGTGCCGCAAGCAGAAGCCCAAAGCTGCTGCTTGGGGTGCTGGCAGCTGCACTGGCTGTCTTGAATGGGCCTCACTGAAGTTGTGTGGCGCAAGGGTAGCACCCCACGTCATGGAAGCCCCCTCTGTAATGGCTGCAGCTGTACGACCAGATGGAGGCCATGTCTCAGTCGGGCCTGCGTGATCCTGAGGCCTCTGCGACGGACCGGACTGTGTACTCTGTCCTGCTGGCTGAGTTGCGGGCGCGCATCACAAGAATGGTGAGTCTCGGCTGCGGTGTCCTCTGCAGCCCCGCCCTGAGGCAGTGCCTCGCCCACCCCTGCAGCTGGCCTTGTTGAGGAGGCAGAGCTGCAGCAGTCAGGCACCAGACCGCGTTCCCTGACCGTGAGAGGCACCCTGGCGCGCCTGTTGCTCGCACACCTCGTGCAGGCGCACACAAACGCTGCTGCGACAGAGGCCATGATCAGCCGTCCTACAGATCAGCAGGCAGTTGCTGCTGGCCGTGGCTCCAGTTCCAGGTGCCCTGCAACAGCTTGGCCGGCTTTGCAGGTGGTCGGGGAGACCTGGGAAGATTTCCCAGAGCTCAAGCTGTGGGGGCTGAAGCGCATGTTCAAGTATGCGGTGAGCCCTGTTCAAGTGCTCTGCGAAGGGTTTGCCTCTTGAGGCAAACTCTTTGCCGTTCAAGTGTGTGGTCATGATCCAAGGCTATTTAGTATTCCTCAATCCTGCCTCTGTACTTCCGCTCAAGTTTGCAGCGTGTTGTAGTTTGTCAAAGGCACGTTGAAGGATGCAGTGAGCGTCTGCTATTCAAGCATGCGGCTGGTGGGGCTGCCCGAGGTGGCATGTCTCAAAGCTGTGCGCACACGACAGCTAGCAGCAGGGCGCCTGCTGTGCCTTGTCTTCTGCTCAGGGAAGTCTGTCAAGCAGCAGAGTCTGCAATGCCAGCAGCCCCAGGCTGCTGACAACGCTTGGCGGCTCTGTGCAGAGGCAGGAGCGGGCGGCCGAAAAGTCTGGCTCCAGAAAGTTGGAGACTGCGGGCTCAGGTGGGCCCTGCGTCAGTGTTTCCTGCCTCCTGAATTCACCTGCAGCACTGCATCCTGCACTCCCATGGCAAACACCCAAGATCCCTGGGCCCTTGCAGGGCTGAAGCTGCGCACGCTGAGCCGCAAATGGTCGGGCATGAGCGCTGGTGGGGAGGGCACCTGGGTGATGGCCTTTGAGGATCTGCAGCGAGCCCCCGCTTCCAAGCTGTTCCCTCTGGTCAGGGTGCTCCTGCAGGCAGACTCCCTGACGGAGACAGGCGAGGCTGCCACGCTCTCAGCGCTGGCGCCAGGCAAGGTGGGCATGAGCAGACGGCTCTCCCTTGCCAGCGCGCTGTGTGGGCCAGCTTCAAGCAGCCGTCATGCAGCGCCAGCAGTTCTCATGGACTCCCAGAGGCAGCCAGGGGTGATTGTGCCACGCTGTTGCCACTGGGTGTGATGGGCCGATGCAAGGCCTTGTGGGTCATTCAGGCTCCTGCCAAGATGTGCCACCGGGGTATTGTGGAAGTAGCAGTCATGTAGTATTGGGGTGATGCAGTAGCTGGGATGCTGGGCTTCACCGGCCCCCATGCAGCAGAGGATGAGCTGAGTGTCAGTCACAGCCTGGGGCAGCTGCAGTGTTGCATGTCAGTCAGCAGCAATGCCTGCCAATGGCAGGCCTCTCCGTGCCTGCACACATGAGCGCCATGAAGTGATGCCAGGCCTCTTGATGCCTGCACACATGGCTGTCATACAGTGCCAGTCTGGCCCCATGATGCAACACAGCATGAGCAGGGCACCTGCGAGCACACCTGCTCAGGCTGGACCCGCCAGGCTCTGAAGCAGCACTGATGCTGCATTCCTACCCTGCAGCCACACAGCAGCTCTGGCAGCCACACAGCAGCTCTGGCAGCCACACAACCGCTCTGGCAGCCACCACCCCCAGTCTCTGTACTTGTGTCTCAGGGTGTGTGCCTGCCCTCAGGAGTCGCGCCTGGAGCCACGGGGCTCGGACGCATCCGCGATGGGGCGCCAAATCAGCGGCATGCAGGTCAACGACCTCCTTGGGCTGGGGTCAGAGCCTGGCAGCGCGCGCTCCCCTACGACCGACGACCCCTTCCAGGTGGGCTGTCTAAAGACAACGATTGGGTGCTTCGCGGCCAGTGCTGATGCCCTCCCCTTGCAGCAGGCGGAACTGAGTCTGTGCTCTGGGCCAATCCTGATGCCCCTCCTTTGCAGCAGGCGGGAGATTTGACAATAAAATCTGCTCTGGTTGGGATGGCTCAGGTGGGTCACTCCTCAGGCAGCAGGTTGCACATGAGGTGGGCCACACTCACGCCCAGTGACTTGTGGCTGAGATGTGTCACATGTCAGGCAGCGGACTGTGGCTGCGGGGGGGTTCATCAACCCAGGCATCAGGTCTGGGCCCTGCTTCTTGGTGTTCTGAACTCAGCGTGCATGGTGGGTGGGGTGTGAAGAATGCAGCAGATGTGCCAGCTTCACCGGCTCCGGGGTGCCAGCGACAAGTGACAACTGCTGTGACCCTGCATTACAGTCCTCCAGGTATGCACTGCTGGTGTGGCTCTCCCAGCAGATGCTCTCTGTGCAAAATGAGCAATAGTACTCGTATCTGCACCTCATGCTTGGGTCTGCAGCTCCATCAGGGGTCAAACATGGAGAGGGCATGCTGAAAGGTCATGCTGCTTGCCAATCGGTCCCTGTGCTGCCGTCTCCTCGTCCACAAACGCTGGTGCGCTTGCAGACATAGGGTAGAGCCTGTGCATGGGTGGCATGCTGGCAGCTGGGCAGCAGGCATCCACTGTCCTTACATGACTGTATCATCAACAGAGATCGCCTGAACACATGTTCAGGGGACTGGCTCGCTGTGACAATGGACACCACCCGCGTTTGTAACACTGCTGTACTGCAGGCAAGGGAGGCTGACGTGACCGGGATTAGCAATGGGGCGGCAGCCAATCCTGAGCAGCAGCACTACCAGACGGTGGGCAGCCCCCCAGTGAGGCCAGGAGGGTTTGCGGCTGGCAGCCCCCACCACGCACGGCAGGGGAGTGGACTCGGCCTGGGCTCCGCGCGGGGCAGCCTGGACTCTGTTCATGAGGAGGGGCCGTATCGTGCAGGTGAGGGCTCTGTGACTGTGCCCTGCAGGTGCAGGGGAGGGTGCACTGTCACTTTGCACTGCCAGGCAGGAGACAACGGCATTGCGGTCCTCCACATCGGGCAGCCTGATTTCCTGCGCAGAGGGAGGGGGTCCCCACCAGATAGGAGCATGCTTCGCTGCTGAGCAGGGCGCACACAGGCATGCCAGGGGTGGTGTGGACTCTGCACAGGAGAGCCTGGATCCTGTGAGGAGGGGTTCATGCCAGTGAGGTCTCTGCTGCTGGGCGAGGCAGCACTGCGAGGCTCTCACAGCGTGGGATGGTGCTGTGGGCAGGGCGTGCCTGCTGTGTGTGCCGCCCCAGCAGGCAGGCGTGCTGTGCAGGTATGTGCAGGGTGGTACCAGCATTGCTTCAGAGTGCGTCCAGACTGCATATCCAAATGGAGGAGGCTGCACTGTGTGAGCAGCCGTTATAACGTGCTGCTACACACCAGCAGGAGCGTCTGCTGTCTAGGTCTGGCAGCTGCTCAGCTGCTGACTGCAAGCCGGGTCATTCTGAGCTCCGCGCACCCCTGCAGGCTTTGTTGGAGGTGCCCAGCCTGGAGAGGGGCATGCAAATGGCAGTCTGAGCGCCCGTGCCGGCAACCCCTTCAGGACTGGGAGCGGCACCCTTCTGCCTCCCACTGTACAGGTCCCCACCACAGGTAACTTGCAGAACACATCCGCTATGGTGGTTCTCATCGTCCTCACGCATCCTGCTCCCGTGCCATGGCTTGCGTGGACACTGAGTCACCCAGGACGGTTGCCGCGCTGCACAGCGGCAACCCAGCCCAACTTCAGGCGTGTGCTCTGGGTCAGGCATCATCACAGCCCCTTGTCAAGAGACGTCCTGCCTTGCCCTGCAGGGCACGCATCCCCTCAGCCTAGCCCCACTCCCACCAGCTTCACCTTGACTCCCATGCTGGCCTCCTCAAACCCCTCCCCAGATGGAACTCCAGTCGGAGCGGCTGCCCAGGGGCTCGGCTTTGGTGCTGGCGGCCACGGCTTTGATCCCTTCCAACTGTCAGGTCAGCCCGCAGCCTCCCCATTTGGTGCAGATGCTGCGCAGGAGCAGCGCCAGCAGACCAGGTCCCCCCAGACTGTGGGTTTGTATGACAACAGGTTTGCTGACCTGACGCCACTGTCCCCGCAGTCTGCACATCAGCGCCCGCCTGTGACCAGCGGTTCCCTGCCCATGCGCACCAGCAGCAGCAACAGGAGCGGTGCCTGGTGACTCATCACATATTAGCCACAGTACTGCTAGACAGGCACACTTGCGTTTGCTACTGAAGCCTTGCTTTCATCAAGAACACTGACCCCCATCTCTGTCGTGCCCCACTCATTTGTACAATTTGGCGTTCAGGCTGTGGCAATCATGCTGCAGAAACACGTCTCATGCTAGAGAAGTGCATCATGTTGTTGCATGCAGAAGCCTCGACTCATGAAAGTTTATCACCTTGCTGCCAAAACCTGTATGCTTCATTCTGGCAGCAATGTTACAGGCACCTGCATTCAGTTCAAAATTGCCGGGCAGAATAGGCAACGCAATGTCATTTTCCCCACAAGAGATAAAAATGTTGAGGGAAGCGCGCAGCCTGCATTATAAGGCGCTTGCTGCAGAGTCATACAGATGGGGCCTGGGGAGAAGTCCGTGAAGTGAAACCAAAAAGAATGCTGGGGCACGAAGGGCCGTTGCCAGCAGGGCCACAGGAAGCCTGGATTGGCCGTCTGCTGACAAAGCTGAATGTGGCGACTGGCCAATTCGGCTGCGCCTGCTGCCAGGCAACTGTCTAGCATGGCCTGGACCACCATAGACCACAGGAACGGATGCAGGCAGCTGTCTAGCGTGAGCCAGGATCCTATCTGGGACCGATGATGCTGGGCAGTCCACTGAACGGGTCCTCAGAATCAGCGTATCCATCATAGTCACCCAGCATGGAAGACCTGTGAGGGTCCCGTAGCTTCCTGATGGCTTTGCCCTCTATCTGCCGGATCCGCTCACGGGTCACCTGCAGGCAACAGCAATCGAACTCAGGATTCAGCCCAGTAAATATGGGAGTAGAGTGGCAGTCCTGCATGATGGGCTTCTTGCCTGGACGCAGGAGCTCAAGGCGGGCAAAGGCAACACAGGGTGGAGGCCATGGGTCTGTCAGAGGCAGCAGCTTGAAACCCCCTGCACGATCCGGCAGCAAGACTGCTGCACCTGCTTGGTGCTGGGGCTTGTGGGTTATGGCTCTTCTGTCGACCCCAGCTTGAGGGCAGCCGCAAGGTTGCCTGGATTCTGAGCCAGAAGTGCTGTTGCAAGGCATCTGGAGGAGAGCTTGTCACTAAAGTGGGCCCTACATTCCATGTCCCTGCACATGCCCAGGCGAGTCAGACAACACAGGGCTCAGCATACGCCTGGGAGTCCGCCCGAATGCAGGCACACAGGCGTCTTGCAAAGACACCAGCAAGCTGCCACCCCCGGCTCTTGGCACGTACTCAAGGGCCACCTAGATATTCCCGCACCTCTCAATAGCCGCATGTCCCATCAAACTGTCCAAGGGGCTTTGCAGCGACCCTGCCACAGATGCTGCCGCCTGCTCAGGCAAAGCTTGAGGACAGCCCAAAATTAAAGCCCTGTCCAGAGGCCTTCTGAAACAGTGGCAGACCCATCCCTCCCTCTCAACCCCCAGCAGGTTGACTCACCCCAAGCGCCTGCCCCACGTCTTCCAGCGTCTTCTCCTTGCCATCGTCCATGCCGTAGCGCATGCGTACCTGCATTGCAAAGATGCCACCTGATTGGATACAGCTGTGGGTTACAGAGAAGGCCTTGAATGCAGGGCAGTACTCAAATTGTCAGCTTAGTCAGCGCAGGGCAGGCTGTCAACAATGAAATGGCCTCTGCCCACCATCTGCAAGTTGTTGCAGGCTCAACATGAGCTTGGCTTTACTAGCTCAGCACAAGGTGGACCCCGGTGTGCAGCAAAACAAGGTGTCAAGCAATCGGATCACTGGGCACCACAGCAGGCAGCCATTTCTCGCCATAGTCAGCGTGACCCCCCTCCCCCCCCTCCCCATCCCCATGTGTCAGAAAGCAGCATCTGGAAGCGCTGCCCTGCAGCCATCAGCCAGCCAGCAAGCTCACCACTGCAGCCTCACGCGGCGTCAGCGTGAGCAGGAGGTTGTCCAGGTCCTTTTCCAGGCTCTTGTTCAGCAGCATCTGGAATGGGGATGGTGCGGGGTCCTTGATGTAGTCGCCGATTGTGGACCCGTCGCCATCGTCGCCCCCAAAAGCACTGGGGGCGTCCAGGTGCATGGGGTCGTTGTGGGCCTGCAGCAGGGGCGCCAGCGCTGAGAAGGGGAGCCCTGGCAGGTACGAGCAGGCATGCTGCAGGCTCGCCGCCTGCCAGCAGAGGCCAGTGTCAATCCTTATCTGGGACCCCTGCGCTCACCTTCACAACAAGCTCCAGGCGGTCCATGCCGATGCCAGAGGCTTTGGAGAGCTCCTCATTGGTCGGCATGCGGTCATTGTCATCTATGAACTGCTTGCGAGCCTTGTTGATCTTGAGCATCTGTTCGTACACGTGGACAGGCAGCCTGCAGGGCATGGGGATAGGACAAGATTGGCACACTGTCCTGTGCATGCAGGTGCATACTGCAGGGTAGGTGTACCCAAGCTGAGGCAAGTGCCTCGCCCCACTTTCCCAGACTGTTATAGGCCTGAAGAGGGAAGTGACGCATGCTCGTGGGCAGGCTGCTGCATCTCACAGCATGGCCACAGCCATAGGGACAAGCAGCAGGGGTGGATGTGCTGTCATCACAGGGATGGGACGTTCGCCCTTCTCCCGCTGTGAACACTGTAAGTGCTGGTGCCTTCACTGCAAGCCCAGGTGAACATGTTGAGCCCCTGGTGCTGCAGCCAGTGCTGACCAGCAGATCCCCTCAAAAATGCTGATTGCTCATGCACTGCTCTGGCGCCAACCAGATGCCCCTTCTCATGCGCCCTGCTGCAGCAGAGGTCACAGGCACCCCCACATGCTCCCATGCAGCCCCACCTGATCATGCGCCCCTGCTCTGATAGCGACCGCGAGATGGCCTGCCGGATCCACCAGTGTGCGTAGGTGGAGAACTTGAAGCCCTTGGTGTGGTCAAAGCGGTCAACACCCTTGGCCAAGCCCGTCATGCCCTCTGCAATCAGGTCAGGCATGTCCATGCCCCGCCCAGTGAACTTGCGCGCCATCGAGATCACCAGCCTCTGGTTGGCCCAGATCATGGTCTGGCGGGCCTCCTCGCCAATGGCCACCCGCGACTGGAAGGCCTGCACAGGCAGTGAGAGTGGCTTCAGAACAGCAGCTGGCATGTGTTAAACCAGGGGTGCAGCGAGCCTCGTCGCTGGCTACTCGCGCCATGAGGGCTCCCTGACTCGTCAGCGCCACAGGCAGCCTGCGCACTAGCTGCCTTTGCATCGGCCTGTGGTGCATGCAAGACACCGGCACATGGTCACTGAGGACTGCCTTGCCCTTGCAGCCAGGCTAGACCTCAATTTGAGATGGCTGTGCAGCAAAAGAAACTGGAGACAGCCTCCTGCTCAGCTGCAGCGGCTGCCACAGCAGCAGCAGCTGTGCTAGCTGCCTGCTCTGTTGCCCAGGCCTGCCCGTGCAAGCTGCTATGCCAGCTGCAATCAGAAGGGTTTCTCCACAACAGCGCAGAGACGATCAGTGGCAGCCGGTTGATACCTTACATACTCATGCATCTGACTTGAGTGCCTGCACAGCCCCACAGCTGGGCTGTAGACACAAAGGTTACAGCTCTCAGATTAGCACAGCATGGTGGCACAGATGCCCTGGAAGTCATCAGGTCACAGCCATGGCTTGACCTGATGAACTTATACTCAAAGCACACCTCTTCAGCCTCAAAACAATGAAAGGCTGCCCGATTGCCCAGGGTGAGCTTCTAACATTGTGGCTGCCTGCCAGCAGTTGCAGCCTAACACCGGGCTGTGGCCAAGATGGTACAGCTCACAGGACAGTACAGCAGGGCAGGCCTTCTTAAGGCACATGCACTTGGCCCTGTGCTCTGCAGATTGCAAGCACAGGTAGGCTGTCCGCGCTTGCTAACAAATGGACCAAGTCCTGTAAGGACTGTGGGCACCCAGGTGGCTGCCACAGCTGCTCAAGACCGGCTGTAGCATGATGTGATGAACCTGGCAACATTCTCACCTCCTCGTCCTCGAAGCCGCAGGCCGTGGCCCACTCGCCGAGGGTGGGCTGCTGCCCCTGGTCCTCAGTCATCTCCTCTCGCTTCAGCAGGTAGGGCTTGATCTTGGAGATCTGCTTGGCCAGGGCCACCTCGTCCTTCGCGCTCAGCAGAGAGGCCTGTTTGCTCTGCAGGCAGGGCACAAGGATGCCTCAATGCTTGTCGCAGCCTGTGAAAACACCTGGCCAGGGGTATCCTGTTCTGGGCCTTAGGCAGGGAGCATGCTATGCAGGCAGGGCACAGGCAGCTCAGCACTTGTCGACCAGTGGCTGCAGCCGGTCCGGGCCACTCGGCTGCTCTGCAGGCAGCAGAAGGCAGCCTGCTGAAACATTACTGTAGCAGGCTGGTGGCAACCCCCCGTGCATGTGTCATATGCCTGCAGCTTGCATGTTCAGGCTGTGTGCACTGCGTGGCCTCCAGGCAGGGCACATGGCAGCCTGGCACTTTGCATCTGAGCCTGCGCTGAGCAGAGAGACCAGCACCAGACGATCCCAGCAGCTAGGCCTACTCAACCTGCAGTTCACTCCCGGCACGTTCAGGGACCACGCTGGATGGGGCCTGAAGCACCCTGATCAGGTCCCTGAGGGTGCTGGAGTGCACCATCTCCGTTCGGCAGCATGTGCAGCTGCGGTGCATGCCCCCCAGGTCAATGTGCTGCCATGCGCCGCCAGCTGGTGCAGCACCAGCGAGAGGCCAGCAGCACTGCCTCATCAGAAGCGGACAGTTTCAAATGCATGACCTGCAATGTCGACTACATGGCTGTTATAGCCCACCGCCATAGCGCCGCTTCAGGGCAGGCACCCAAGGGCTGGCCTGTCAGGCCTTTGCTAGCGTCTGGCTCCAAGCGCTTGCTGTTAATTTGTGCTGGCAGACCCAAGACAGCAAATCCATGGAAAAGCCCACCCTGGAGATGTTGCCTGTCAGCCCTTTGCTGGCGACCGCATCCAAATCTTCGCCCTCTGCCTCTGCATCCAGGCTCTGCTGCAGCATGGCAGCTGGCGTCTCCTCCTCACTGGTGTCCGTCCTGTGCCGGGAGGTGACCCGCCCACCACGGGCTGCGTGGGCAGGGGCTGCTGCTGCTGGCGCCTGCGCCTGCACATGCCGGGGCATGGATCAGAAGGGTGGCTAGGGGGTGTTGTGGGCCAAGGCTTGATGCACATGCAGGGGATGGATGAGAAAGCTGACAATCAGATGCATGTGAGCAGAGGCTGATGCTGTGTTCTGCAGATGGATGCTGCAGGCTGCGTGAGGACAAGGTGTGACAAGATAAGGACAGACGCAGACAGCGCTTCATCCTGCGAAACATGGATTGGCAAGCAGCTCTTGTGCAAGGACAAGCTGACCCAGCAGAGCAGGCTGTGCCTGTGGCATGAATGTGGTGTGCTGTCAAGTCTCTGCGAGCACGTGAGCACCTCCTTGGACAGGAGGCACAGCTGCTGTATCAGATGATCCTCGTGAGTCTACCGTCCTCTTCCTGTCCCACCAGTGATAGAGACCTCCACTACAGATCCACCAAGCACACATCAACACGAGGTTTCGCACCTCTGCTGTTGCTCCGGCCCGCGCTGCCCCTGCACGCATGCGGCGCGTGCCTGTGGGGCTGCGCCGTGTGTGTGCTCGTCGGGACTTGATGACGACAGACTCTGGGTCTGCCACTGGCTGCAGCAGCCCCGGTCGAAGGCGTTGCGTTGCAGCAACGGGCGCCACAGCTGCAGGGGCAGCCCCAGCAGCAGGGGCAGCAACCGAGGTACCCTCTTCCTGCTCTGTCCCCTGCTCTGGTGCCAGCTCAGTCCATGGAGCCACCACGGTCAGCACAGGCTTGGCCGGTGTGAGGGTGGCTGGCCCCCTGGCCGCTCGCGCTCTGAGTGGCGGGGTTGCACTGAACTCTGCCTCATCTGCCTGCCACTTGGTGACGACCTCAGGGCTGTGCACCACGCCATTCTGGATGGAGTTGCCCAGCATGACATGGCGGTCCCAGTCCTCCTGGCTGACCCTGTGGGGCTTGGCCTGCCTGCGCTGCCGGGTGGCAGCCTTGGCCTGCTTGCGCTGCTGGCGCCCATCCTGAACAGCGCGCCAGTGCTGCTCGCGAGACTCCTCCAGCCGCTTCTGGTCCTCAGGCTGCAGAGAGACACGGTTCGTGAGCTTCGGGTCATTCAGTTGTGCCTGGCAGCGCATCCTGTGTCCTTAGGACCCGTCTCCTCGGATCCTCAGGCTGCGCACACAGTCAGCTTGGGACCTGAGCCTGCTTGCAGCTGCAATCATCCTGGACTGCATGCCAATGCTGCCCGCAAACCCCCTCCACCTGCGCCCTAGGTCTTTAAGCTGCCATCAGGAGCTGGCTGAGGGTGAATTTGTGCTGGGCAAGTGTTCAGCAGCCCGGCCATAGCAATTGCTGCAACAGCACAGCATGTGAGGCGCCGGTACATGCTGCCTGCAGCAGGGCCCCAGCTCATGCCTTGCTGGCAGCAGCTACAGATTCTGACAGGAGACCACATGTGGCTGACAATGTGCACAGCTGTTGCGCAATGTATGCCCTGGCGCTCAGGCTGCACCAGCAGGTCCCTGTGTTGCAGCACGCCAAACAGACAGCATACCGGGCATGGCAGGGTGGACCACACTGCAAGCCAAGACTTCGACCACAGACCCTGCGGGATGCGTGCCTGGTCTGCGCTTGCATGCGGTTGACAGGGCGTGACGCTTGAGCTCACCGTGATGCTGTCTGAGGGCTGATGAGGGCCCAGAACTGGTAACGCATCCAGTTGCTGCTCCAGTTGCGAGCACGTGGCTGCAAGATTGAGCAGCGCTAGCTGGCCAGCGTCTGACTGGTCCCCCAGGCCCTCTGTAGTGAGCAGCTCAGCCTCTGCCGTCTCAACCTCAGCAGCCACCGCCCTGATCGTTGGGGGACTTCGCAAGCGCCTGCCATGCTGCGTGCTGGTGTCGTGGGGCAATGCCCGGGGGCGTATGGTCCTCCTAGAGTTGCGAGGCCTCAGACCACAGGTGTGCCGGGTCGCCACCTGAGGCCAGGCTGAGCAGCTTGTGCTGGCATGCTGCTGTGCTTCCAACCAGGTGACGCCAGCCCTCATGCTGCTGGCCCCCTGCTAGATTGCTGAACTCTGAGCTGAGACACGGTAGCCAGGATCCGAGTGCTGCTGGTGACAACTCAACACCGCACAGCTGCTAGTCTAGTGAGTGCCTCCCCTTGGCCGCCTGCACCCAGACTGTTGCCGAGAGATGGCAGGGGAGTTGACCTATTAGGTAATAGAGCTGTGAGCAATTACAGACCCACACCTGTCTGCACTGCCAGCAGACCACTTGATCACTGTTGCTGTCACAAAGGTTCTAGGCTTTGAGCCATGCTGTTGACATCTGTGCTTGCAGAGCAGGCTGATGGAGATGCTTGAAAGGCAGGCCTCCCGAGGCCAGATGTCAGGGACGGGACATCTGCTGAGGCCTTGTAGAGACACCCAGCAGATTGATGCTCATTTGTCTTCATCCTTGCCCTTCTGCTCATCCGACTCAGCTGGGCTGTCGTCACCTCCCTCATTGCCATTGTCGTCGTGGCTCTCCTCATGGCTGTCATCATGCTTGTGGTGGGCATGCTCAGCATGAATCTCATGCTCGAAGTGAGCGGCATGGCCATACTGCAGCAGTGATTTAGGCCTTGACAACGTGCTGCGGTTGCCTGTTGTAGCTGGTGACAGTTGCAGTGGACAGGCCGCAGCCTAGCAGGCCCAGTGCGATGAGCAAAGTTGGCAGCATGACCATGTGCAGCAGAGCAAAACAGAGGCCCAACATAGCAAGTGTTAGCTGATGAGAGGAGCAGCTGAAGATTGCCTTGTACTGACCAGCCCAGCACTGACACTTGCAGCAAGGGCCAGCCAAGGTCATGCAGGAGCGTCGCTTTGGCTACAGCATGCTGGGTGGCAGCCAAACTCACGATAAAGGTGTGGCCATCATGGTATGCTCTGTACAGGACCCAGAACCTGCAGCGGGAGCGCATCAGACTTACTGAGCACTCTGTCAGTGAGAGGCGCTGCAGCCTCCTGCTGGAGTTCACAAACGCTTCCACGCCTTATTGAGCACATTCAATAAGGCAGAAGGGGCACCGTGCTCACCACATGAGGCCACACATGCCTTCTCCAACTGCTGTGTGCCAGACAGAGGGCGCATGGAGCGTCAGCCCAGCATAGGTCACGCCAGGGCCATGATGCCCTGCACAGGCGCGGTGTGGCTCAGGGTGCGGCTCAGGCTTTAACAAACAGGGGAAGGCAGCTTGGCATGCAGGGCCATCAACATGAACTCCTGTGCACACCTCCTGCCATCCCCCGCATCTGCTGTTGCAGGCCTGCTGGTGCCATGCCTGAGCCCTGCCCTTGGCCTGCCAAGCCCGGCATCCCCTTCTGCCAAGCTTGCCTGCACCCCTGGGCAGCAGCTCGTGCTGCCCGGGTCCAAGCTACCATGTTGTGTGAACTGGTCAGGAAACCTTGGGCAGTGCAATCTGCAGATGTGTCTGTGCAGACTGCCCCAGAGTAGTGATCAGGAATTGCAATGCAGATTTAGAGTCATTGACCAACAACAACAGAGCTCAGAGGCGGTCTGTGGTGAACACAGTGGGCAAGCAGTCGCGAGCATAAACTGAGCGGCATGTGGTGATTATGTCAGCACAAATGTTTGACAGACACACTGGAGACCCTGCTGATACCCACCACAATGCTGTTGCGAGCTCAGGTGCTGCCAGTGCTATGAGCTGCAAAGGGTGGGACTCTGGAATGCATTAGTGACTGACCTGCTGTGCTGATGCCAGCTGCATCATGGCAGCCTGCCCCGTCCCTGACAGACATTGCTGATACACCCTTCCCAAAGACGTACACATTTGTATCAAGTCTGCTTGTCTGTCTGCAGGCTGTGCCCAATCAATGATGCATTCCCCATCTTGCCATCTTTACTAGCCATGGGTGCTGTGCCTCTCTGGTGGCGGGCATAGTGCAGGCACACACACACACAGGGGAGTGGCCCATTGTGAGGACCGGTGTGCAAGCCAGGATCCCAAGCTGGAAGGTTCCAGACGGCAGATGCAGGTCCAGCCAGACCAGAGTGATGCTGAGAGCCTGCGCTACAGGTCCCAGAGGCGGGGGTGGGGTAAATGGATGCAGGCAGCCACACACATGCTGAGCTTTGCGCTGGAGCATGCCTGTTGCTCTGGCCGTTAGACACCTGTCACAGGGGTGGGGGCAGGCGGCCTGCGTGCCTACATCCCTTGCAGTGTGTGGCATGTTACAGGTGAAAGGGTATCTAAGACGTGAAGTGGGGCACAATGGGTCCAAAGGGGCAGATGAAGGCCATGGCAAGGGCTCGACAGGGTCAGCTTCCAGCATTTCAAGGGTGCTTCCAGGGTCACAGGCATCACCCATCTCTCAGAACTGATACAGCAGAGTGTGTGGTTGCAAAGCAAGGAGGAGTGTTTGGGTTGATGCTGCCATTTGGGTGTACACATGTTTGAAGGGGTAAGCAACAGATGTGTTGGGCAGGTGAATGCAAATGAGGCAAGTCGCTGCAGGGTTCATGATGCTGTTGGGCTGAAGCAGACTAAGGGGCAGGCCTTGCACTGATCAGCCAGCAGCGCTGACGGGGCTGGGCACCTGCACAGGCTTGCCGCTGGTGCCAATGCCAAGGATGCCTGCAACAGGCGGGGGACCCCCTCAGCAAGCATTTCAGGAATGCCAAGACTATGAGAGATGGTCTGTCAACTACATGATGCTCAGGCCACATCTGGTGGGCATGCAGACTGGGCGTGCTGCGGGAGCTCACCTGACTTCCCATAGCTCGTCAGGTAGTCGCTGGCACAGGTTCCATTGAACTGGAGGGCAAAGTATGTCCACGTGTCTGTGGCATTGGGCTGGCCCCCCACGGTCCCGTTGAAAGCTGGCGGGTAGATGTTTGTCGTCACAGATGTGCAGCCGGCGCAACCAGCCACAGGGGCAGGAGGAGGCAGTGGGCCAAACAGCTTCTCCACAGCAATTGCGAGAGACAGCAGCAGGCTGTCTGAGCCGGGCAGGGCAGCAAATTGCAGCCCAGTCGGGATGCCGTTGCTGTCAAAGCCAATGGGGAAGGCCAGAGCTGCAGGCACACAGGCCATGTCAGCCTGGCATACAGGATTCAGTGACGACTGTGCCGATGCACCTGGAGAGCACTGCTGCTGAGCCGTGCCATGATGTGTAACCTCACAGGCTGCCCTGAGGGCTGAAGATGCTCACCAGTAGCCGTGGATTGTGCATCATCCTGGAAGAAGCTTTGGGAGGTAGAGGTTACCACAGTGCCATTGGAAAGCAAGTTACAGGGCTCTGCAGGCGTACTGCAGCTGATGAGTGACAGGGCAGCAGGCGGACGGGGTAGCAGGCAGCACAAGGAGCGCGCAATGTAAGCGACAAGTGGGGCTCTGTCACATAAACAAGTGCCATAAATTTGAGCGATGCTGCAGAGCTAGCCACAGGACACAGCATTCAGCAGCAGCAGCGCATAGCGAACGGCCTGCTTCCCAGGCTGGGTTCACAGGCAGCAAGGCATGCATGCAGGGATCAAGACTTCAAACTCACCTGCTGCATCCACAGGAGGAATGGAAATTGCAAACCCAGGGTACAGGATAACATCGAAGTTGTTCTTCTGGAAGGTTGCATTCCATGTGGCGGTCAGGTTGGGGCGGCCTGCAGACAACTCCACCTCAGCAGCTGGGCCAAGCGCAATTGTCACGTCATCAGACTTGAGCATTCAGCAAAGCAACTCACTAAGAGCCCTGAGGCAGAGCTCTGCTTCAGCGGAAGACGTGCGAAGCTGCATAGCTCACCGGTCTGGAGGTATCTGACCCAATGCTCATTGCTGCCACCCGAAGTGTCATCCCGTAGGGTGAGGTCAGACAGATAGCTCTTCCGCAGATTTGGTCTGTTGATCTGCTCAAAGACCTGCAGCAGTGTGGCAGCAGAGGTCTGCCGTGTGGCACTGGCACCAAAAACAGAGATGGGCAGTCACAGTCATAAGCATTGTCAGGAAACCAGCAAGTGAAGGCAAACGCTGAGGACAACTGCCAGCCGATGTACCTCACAAGAGATGTCTCTTCTTCACACAGCAGTGAAGGGTGCCAAGAGCAAGACCTCCATGGTCACTCAAAGGCCTCTCTCATTTTGACATTCTGCATGCAGGTGGTCACCTCCAGGATGGAAATTGTGTAGTTGTGCGTGTAAAGGTACTGCAGGACAGACAGGACTGTGTCAATAGAGCACTGCCTCCAATCCTATTGGCTGAGTAAGCCTCTGCCCCAAGCGCCAGCTGCATACTGTCCAGGGTGTTTTTACCCTGGACAGAGCGTCTCCCTGCTCGTAGCCACCTGGCTCGGCGGCAGCTGCGCTGGCCTGGTCGAAAGGGCTGGAGTCAAAGGGCACCAGGATGGCGCCTGCAGCTTGCATCTTAGCTGTGGCATTGTTGACCACATCTGCAATCTGCAGTCAACAGGTTGCTTATGTTAGAGAAGGAAACTGCAGTTGCATGCACACGCTAGGCATTTCACTTGTGCAGGGGAGGCAGACATCTGTCACTTATGCACACAGGGCACAGTCAGGCAGGCACCCAGCAATCAGGCAGACAAGGCAAAGCACTCACGGCCGCATCGATGCCAGGCCTGACCCAGCCTGCAGGCAAAGTGCGCCCAAATCAGCAGACAGGGCTCTTCATGCAGCCGCCTTGGAGCACATCGCATGAGGTATGACACGAGCGCAATGGGGTCGCTTCCAACACTGCTGGCATACAGGTCTAGGCAGCCTTGAGCAGAGCTGTCCACACACAGAGGGACCCACCAAAGGTGCTGGGCAGCCCAATGCGGAGGCCTGCCAGGCTCAGGTTGGTGTTGACGTTGACATCACAGGGCACAGTTGTTGGCAGCATGCCCTCCCCGGAGCTGCTGTAGTTCTTCGTCCTGACAATGCTGTCCAGCATCACCAAGTCCTCAGCTGTGCGGCCCATGCTGCCTGCAGACGAGTGTCAGGACGTTGTGCCAGTTCTCAACCCTGCACCTGGCATTTTGAACAACCTGCGCCAGCGGCAGGTGAGTCTGGTCGCAGCACGTCAAGCTGCCATAAGCACTGCAACATTGCATCTCATTGGCACGGAATCCCTGAGGAGATAGCAGCAGCAATGCTGTCAGCCAGTAATTCAGGGACATGGCCCCGGGGGGGTCCACCCTGGTAGACTTACCCACAGTGTCCCTAGTGAAGGTTGCCGGCACCAACGCGTTGGTGTAATTGTAGCAGTGCAGGGTGGGTCTGAAGCCAAAGATACCTGCAGCAAGCCAGCCAGCCGCTGAACTGTACCTTGTCTAGAGGAGCAAGCGCAGCCTGAATGCTGTCACAAGGCATCAGGCTGCATGCGCAGGCAGAGCGTGGGCAGGATGTGCGCCAGGGCAGGCAAGTTGAGGCAGGGCAGGGCAGGCTTCACGGCAGGCACGGCACGGGTCCTCAGACCGCCTCATGCCGGCGAGGCTCTAGCAGTCAGAACTTGACCCAGCAGAGTTGCGCTGCTCACCATTTGCCATGGCAGGTGACCTGCAGCTGCCGCCAGTGTCCTCACAAAGTGCCCAGGGTGCAATGCGTGCAGCAACGGAGGCAGCTGACCCAGCGCTGGAGCCTGCACGGGGCAGAACATAGCCCATGCAGGAATGCTGCACTGCACTGGCCAGTACACAGCAACGCATTGCTAAGTACAGGACACCCTGCGAAGCAGACTCCCATGCAAATGAATCAATGGCACGAGGCTCTCAAACGATAGTCAGGTGTTGACCCACCTCCTGGCATCCTGTCCCTGCAAGCAGACAGCCATAGACACATCAGTTCTTTGCAGCAATGAGACATTGACAGCCAGCATGACGAGACAATCAGGATGCGTGCGTGGTGAAGGGCTCTTACTGGTTATGGGCGTTGAGGGGGTTCCGGATGCCATTTGCATCTGCATTGATGCCTGTCACTGTGCTGGACAGTTCCACCAGATTGGCCTTGCCCATGATGATGCCATTGGCGTTCTTGTAGGCCGTGACTAGCGTGGCCTCAAACTGAGGGAAGGCACCTGCAGATCATTGCATGTCCCACGCAACTTGTTTTGTGCAGTAACTAGGTTAGCTCGGCAAACAAGGCAGAGGACATGCCTTGTTTGCTTGATCTCGGGGGTGGTGGTCAGCTGCAGGTCATGCACCTTAGTATGCCTTCAAGCAGAGATATGAAATGATGTAGGGAGGGTTGGTCTGAATTTTGTTGCTGCCCATGCCCATTGAGCCCTTCACAGCTGCTGTGCACAGGCAAGAGATGCAGGCAATCTGAGGTTGCTGGTGAGGAGAAGCGAAAAGCCACAAGTGCACAGCCTCACCTAGCAGGGCTGGTGTGGATGCAGAGGTTGGGTAGGGCAGGGCGTCGATGGAGTCCTTTACAGCCAGGGGCAGACCACACAGCGGCAATATGCTCTGGCCAGCAGCTGCTTTGGCATCTATAGCTGCAGCCTCTTGCAGGACCTGGAGCAGAACGGCTGGCCATCAGTCCAGACAGAGGCCAGTCAGCTTCTTAAGCAGATGTCCCCTATTCAAGGCAAAGGGTCCCTGAGACTAAACTTGCTGAGTGACATACATTCTGTAGGAGCTGGTCATTACAAGCCATGGCTGGGAGTGCAGCTGACACTGCAGGATGGCAGCTGGGTCGAATTCTGTCGAAAGTGGCAGGCAGTGCGCTTTTGGCAGGCATGCAAGAGCTCGCCTGTGTGCTGTTCAGGCCGTTCCAAGCGTTGATACAGGACCAGCCACCCCCCTCGTAGTGATCTAGTAAGGCCTGCATGTCAGGAGGGCGTGCATATCAGGAAGGGCTGCATGCCAGGAGGGCCTGCATGACGTGATATCACATGACGTTTGCTGGGACCACTTTTGGGCTTGGCAATGCTTTTGAGGGTGTGCCAAGCCATCATGGCAGCAACCAGCAGATTAGGCAGCCCTCAGGCCGGCCCCAAGCCCGCAAGGGCCAAGGCAGATGCTCCAATGCAGCCAAGCGATTGTATCTGTTCGGGCATCAGCCAGCTAGCTCTGCACAGACAAAATGTCAGGCAGCAATCAGCTCACCTGCACATATTGGACAGATGTGATGTTGCGGGCGCAAAGCAAAGCTATGGCGTCCGTAGCAGAAAGGGTGTAGAGGTTAGCCGGTGATGTGGGAGTTAGGGAGGCAGGCGCAGGCGCTGGGGCCTGTAGCATGTGCCTGCCGCCATCGCCCAGGGCCTGGCAGCCTGCAGTCATGCTGACTTTTCAAGGGGCCTAAATTGGGCGGAGGATGATCTAATCACTGGCAACCATTCCTTAGCCAGCAGATCTTACCAGTTGTCGCCAGGAATGCAGCAAGAAGCCAGCTGAGCAGGGCATCTGCCCGTGAACCATAGGTTGTTGCCATCCTCCAAAGGTCGGGTCAAAGATCAGTCAGTACTCTATAGATCTGCCCCTGAAGACTACAGACGATCTCTGGTACGAGAGGAGAGGGCGAGAACGGCTCAGTACGGTAGGTCTGACAACAAAGCTGACCCAGAAAGGAAGGGCAACAACCTTGACCAGGTGGGGCACCAAGTTGACTTGTTTGCAAAACAAATGGCAGCATCAGCCAACTCAAAGCCAGAAAGGAGGAGGATGAGTGAGGTTGAAAGGAGGAGGAGGAGGATGACCCAGCCATCAGGAGCAGAGGTTTGTCCCAGCCTGCCAAGCATGCCATATGGCCAGCATAGATGCAGTGGCTCAAAGGGGCAGCGTATAGAATCTGAGCCTGACCTGTTGATCCAGGGCCAGAGGGTGTTCCCTAGCCAGGTCTCCTTCCATCTGCGGGCAGGGTGTGCAGGGGCTTATCAAATTGATGCATGTGGTCTCAAGCAATTTGGGTAGGTGCCAGGTGCAGTTTGCACTTGGGCAGAGGTGCTCTGCTTGACCCTGTTGCTGCGCCGTGTGCTAAAATTGGCCCAGCTGAACCCGGCTCATGCCCTTTATGTGCAGGTTGTTGAGTGAGCCTACTACAGCTTGGCTCCTTGAGTCTGAATGATGCGCAAAGGCGTTGACTGTGTTTTGATGCCAGGCATGCTGCTGGCTTGTTGCATGGCAACAGGTCTTGCCAGGAATGCCATGGTTCTGCACAACAGCCCCTTGCCCCTTCAAGTGCCTCATTGACTTCATTCTGTCCAGGGAGGTCAGGCAGATCATCATCCTTATAAGCAGGGGAAGTGGGCTGCTATGGAAACTGATCTGAACCTAATATTGAAGCTGTCAGGTCTCGCCAATGGCTCTCACATTTGCGCACGGAACTCTCTGCTGTCAACTGTCACAGCGACAAGCCTCGGTCTGTGTCTTGATTACTGACACTCCATCACCAGCCACAGCACAAAAGCTCTGTTAGGACACTGCATCCACCAGTGAATGCAACCAGTGGGTGTCAAATGACATTGCTCGTCCAGGCATGCACAGCTGAGTTGGTATTGCTGACACCCCTGATGAGCTGGCAATGCTGGCTCCCACAAAACGTCTCAAGATCTTGCTGGTTGCAGCCAGCTTTCAGTACAATTGCTGCTCAACAGTCTTTCAAAAGTATGCAAACGTCCTCATTAGACAAGCTCAGAAGCTGCCAGCTTCTGCAAGCACAGCGACGACGGGACATTCTGCGCTTGGAAGGCCATGCTTGTGCCAGTCAAAGATGTCGCTTCTCCTTCTTGCAATCTTGTGCTGCAATTGCAAGTGCACTTGATGCTGTGAAAGGCTGCCATGGATGAGGCTACTGCCCAGACGTTCAAAGAGCTCCAGCAGAAGTTCATCCAGCTCACACGGGAGAAGGATCAGGTCTCTGTCTGCCCCTGCTGGCAGTTGTGTTGTGTCACATCATCTCCTGAAGCCTTACCTCCCAGCATCGTCTGCAGATCGCCGTGCAGATCAGGCACAATCAGACAGCAATTAAGAAGGCGTTGCTCACATCAGATGAGCTGAAAGGTGTCCCAGAGAGCTGCAGGATGTACCAGCAGATTGGCAGAGGGTGAGTGCCCATGGATTTCTTTGCATCACATAGGATGAGGCACAGGCGCTCAGGGCCTTGCTGGCATGCAGATACTTCCTGGCGCCCAAAGCTGAGCTAATGTCAGAGCTCAAGGACCTTCAGCAAGAGCGCAATGAGAGCGTCAGGTTGCTGAAAGAGCGCCACTCAAAGATGGAGGAGGCTTACAAAAGCACAGAGAATGAGCTCAAGGAGCTGTTGCAGCAGAACCCTGGCCTCCCACGAGCTGTCATGAACAGCCAGCAATAACACAGGTAGTGCCACTCAGCAACTTCAAGTCTTTCAGTGTTTCATCTAGTGCCCCTTCTGTCCATTTCATTGATTGCTGTGGCTTTGTTACATTGCTCTGGTGCTCATCAGCTGCAACCTCAGGGACACAACTGCAGCCTCACTACCGGCGTAACAAGAGGCAAGCACACGATGACACGAGTGGGCTTCACAGCAAAAGGGCTCTACAATGCAGCCCCACGTGGCGCTGACATCACTCTAGTCTCATCAAACTACCAGTTGCTCTGGGCAGCCTCAGTGAACTGGCCACCCTGCACCTGTGGGGGTGGGGCAGATTCCCACTCGCCTGCAGCATGTCATTGAGCAAACCGTCAAGGATGAACAAGGTTGCGTACATCTGATAGAGCTGTGCTGTGGTGAAAGCCTGGCTCTTGAGCAGTAAGCTGCTGGGACCAGCAAGCCAACCTGCTCTGTATCAAACGAATGCTGACCAGCTGCAGCAGAAACCCATGAGCACCAATGGGTGCACAAGAGAGTGTGCCACACACCACAGCGGGGTGCAATGCAGCGCTCCCCTGAACTGCGCAAGTGGTGCCAGCAACTGCCAACAACGCATGTGCAGCCCAACATGTCATCCACCGACAGGTTGCAGCCGAGACCCACCTGCGCCAGCGGGCGCGGGTGCAGCATCCCAGTCGGCAGCACCAGACACAGCGCCCACAGGGCCGCCAGCACCAATGGCGGGGTCCACACCGCCGCCGAAGCCAGCAGGGGGCTGCTCTGAGGCCCACTCGTCGGTGGCCACACCTGCGGACAGAGAGAGTTGTTGCCAGGATGGTGAAAGTGTGTGAGGACGCACCCAGCACACCTGCAGACCTTAAAGCAGCATTACACAGCAGACTGTGGCCGGCATGAAAGGGCCTGCTTGAGCCCCACGCCATCCACGCACCTCCTCCAACACCAGAGGGCACCACAGCTGTAGGCAGCTGATCCCTCAAGGCCCACAAGTAGCACCAGCACGCACCTCCTGGCCTGCCCGCCGCAGCCGTAGCTGCCCATGCAGTGGGCAGTGGTCTACAGTGGACGGTGACACAGTCTGACTGGCAGCGCAGCCTTATGCAAAAGCTCACCTCCTGGCCCAGGCAGCGCCTGGGCGCCATAGCCGCCAGCGCCATCGGCAGCAGCCCCAGTGAACTCGCCACCCTCCTCGTCCTGCTCACGCGTCTCCTCAGGGTCGCGGTAGAAGAACAGGTCCACCATCACCTCCCAGGGGGCCTGGGCGCTGATGCTGCCGCGCATCTGTATGGCACGAGCTGACTTGATGTGAGGGGCAAGCACACTCTGCAGAGAGAGTGTGGCACATTCTGATCGGCAGGGACAGGCAGAACGTTTGGATGTCCTAACCAATGCACAACCTCCCAGGTGATTATGGGATTGTTGCTGTTGCAGATCTGCAGGGTCAGCAGGGCCCGTGCTCCAGAGAGCATGCTGCACAGAAACCAACCTGCAGCTTCATGCAGCTAGCAGCC